>JAGFBZ010001243.1:0-29386 GCA_018398805.1 Hirundichthys speculiger | reverse complement strand
CAGACTCCTCATCAGACCAGACCTCATCATCACCTGACCAGACCTCCTCATCAGGACCATACCTCCTCATCAGACCATACCTCCTCATCAGGACCAGACCTCCTCCTCAGACCTCCTCATCAGGATCCCAGACCTCCTCATCAGGACCTCCTCATCAGGACCAGACCTCCTCATCAGACCAGACCCTCATCAGGACCAGACCTCCATCAGACCTCTCACCAGACCAGAACTCTCCTCATCAGGACCAGACCTCCTCATCAGAACCAGACCTCCTAATCAGACCAGACCTCATCATCATGACCAGACCTCCTCATCAGAACCATCAGACCTCCTCATCAGGACCAGACCTCCTCATCAGAACCAGACCTCCTCATCAGTACCAGACCTCCTCATCAGAACCAGACCTCCTAATCAGAACCAGCCTCATCAGTACCAGACCTCCTCATCAGGACCAGACCTCCTCATCAGGAATCAACCGACCTCCTCAGGAACCAGACCTCCTAATCAGAACCAGACCTCATCAGGACCAGACCTCCTCATCAGGACCAGACCTCCTCATAGACCAGAGACTCCTCATCATACAGTAGATCAGACCTCCTCATCAGGACCAGACCTCCTCATCAGGACCAGACCTCCTCATCAGAACCAGACCTCCTATGGAGACCAGACCTCCTCAGTACCAGACCTCCTCATCAGACCAGACCTCCTCTACACTCCTCATCCTCTCCTCATCATACCAGACCTCCTCAGGACCCCTCCTCATCAGGAACAGACCTCCTCATCAGAACCAGACCTCCCTCATCAGACCTCCATCAGGACCAGACCTCCTCATCAGGACAGAGCTCCTCATCAGAACCAGACCTCCTCATGAGAACCAGACCTCCTCATGAGGACCAGCCCTCCTCATCAGACCAGACCTCCTCATCAGTACCAGACCTCCTCATCAGGACCAGACCTCCTCATCTACCAGACCTCCTCTCATCTGACCAGACCTCCTCATCAGAACCAGACCTCCCTCATCGGGACCAGACCTCCTCATCAGGACCATACCTCCTCATCCTCCTCATCATGACCAGACCTCCTCATCAGGACCAGACCCTCATCAGGACCAGACCTCCTCATCCAGACATCATACCAGACCTCCTCATCAGGACCAGCTCCTCATCAGAACTCCTCATCAGGACCAGAACTCCTCATCAGGACCAGACCTCCTCATCAGGACCAGACTCCTCATCAGACCAGACCTCCTCATCAACCAGACCTCCTCATCAGGACCATACCCTCATCAGGCCTCATCATACCAGACCTCCTCATCAGACCAGACCTCCTCATCAGAACCAGACCTCCTCATCAGGACCAGACCTCCTCATCAGAACCAGACCTCCTCATCAGGACCAGACCTCCTCATCAGGACCGGAACTCCTCATCAGAACCGGACCTCCTCATCAGGATCAGACCTCCTCATCAGGATCAGACCTCCTCATCAGGACCGGACCTCCTCATCAGGACCGGACCTCCTCATCAGGACCAGAACTCCTCATCGGGACCAGACCTCCTCATCAGGACTCGATACCAGACCTCCTCATCAGGACCAGACCTCCTCATCAGACCAGACCTCCTCATCAGACCAGACCTCCTCCAGACCTCCTCATCAGGACCAGACCTCATCAGGACCAGACCTCCTCATCAGACCAGACCAGACCTCTCAGTACCAGACTCCTCATCAGACCAGACCTCCTCATCAGACATCAGACCTCTCATCAGGACCAGACCTCTCTCATACCAGACCTCCTCATCAACAGCTCCTCATCAGCACCAGACCCCTCATCAACCAGACCTCCTCATCAGGACCAGACCTCCTCATCATACCAGACTTCCTCATCAGAACCAGACCTCCTCATCAGACCCTCATAGACCAGACCTCCTTCTCTCAACCAGACCACCTCCTCATACCAGACCTCCTCATCAGGACAGACCTCCTCATCAGAGACCTCCTCCAGACCTCCTCATCAGACCTCTCTCCAGACCTCCTCATCAGGCAGACTCCTCATCAGACCAGACCTCCTCATCAAGGACCAGACCTCCTCATCAGGGACCAGACCTCCTCATCAGGACCAGACCTCCTCATCAGGACCAGAACCTCCTCATCAGGACCAGACCTCCTCATCAGGACCAGACCTCCTCATCAGGACCAACCTCCTCATCAGACCTCCTCATCCAGACCTCCTCATCAGGACCAGACCTCCTCATCAGAACCAGACCTCCTCATCAGACCAGACCTCCTCATCAGGACCAGACCTCCCTCATCAGGACCAGACCTCCTCATCAGTACCAGACTCCTCATAGACCAGACCTCCTCAGACCATACACAGACAGACTCCTCATCAGGACCAGACCTCCTCATCAAACCAGACCTCCTCATCAGGACCAGACCTCCCTCCTCTCAGAGGACCAGACCTCCTCATCAGACCTCCTCAGAACCAGACCTCCTCATCAGGACTAGACCTCCTCATCAGGACTCCTCTCAGACCAGACCTCCTCATCAGGACCAGACCTCCCTCATCAGGACCAGACCTCCTCATCAGGACCAGACCTCCTCATCAGGACCAGACCTCCTCATCAGAACCAGACCTCCTCATCAGACCAGACCTCCTCATCAGGACCTCCTCATCAGGACCAGACCTACCTCCTCATCAGGACAGACCTCCTCATCAGACAGACCTCCTCATCAGGACCAGACCTCCTCATCAGGAGATCAGACCTCCTCATCAGACCAGACCTCCTCATCAGACCAGACCTCCTCATCAGACCAGACCTCCTCATCAGGACCAGACCTCCTCATCAGACAGACCTCCTCATCAGACCAGACCTCCTCATCAGACTAGACCTCCTCATCAGAACCAGACTCCTCACAGGATCAGACCTCCTCATCAGGACCAGACCTCCTCATCAGGACAGACCAGACCTCCTCATCAGGACCAGACCTCCTCATCAGGACCAGACCTCCTCATCAGGACCAGACCTCCTCATCAGGACCAGACCTCCTCAGGGACCTCCTCATCAGGACCAGACCTCCTCATCAGGACCAGACCTCCTCATCAGGATCCCAGACCCTCCTCATCAGGACTCCTCATCAGGACCTCCTCATCAGGACCAGACCTCCTCATCATGGACCAGACCTCCTCATCAGACCAGACCTCCTCATCAGGACCAGACCTCCTCATCAGACACCCTCATCAGGACCAGACCTCCTCATCAGGACCAGACCTCCATCAGGACCAGACCTCCTCATCAGGACCAGACCTCCTCATCAGGACCAGACCTCCTCATCAGAACCAGACCTCCTCATCAGGACCAGACCTCCTCATCAGGACCAGACCTCCTCATCAGGACCAGACCTCCTCATCAGAACCAGACCTCCTCATCAGAACCAGACTCCTCCAGACCTCCTCTCAGACCAGACCTCCTCATCAGACCAGCCCTCCTCTCAGGACCAGACCTCCTCATCATGACCAGACCTCCTCATCAGGACCAGACCTCCTCATCAGGACCAGACCTCCTCATCAGAACCAGACCTCCTCATCAGGACCAGACCTCCTCTCAGGGACCAGACCTCCTCATCAGAACCAGACCTCCTCATCAGAGACCAGACCTCCTCATCAGGCCTCACCAGACCTCCTCATCAGGACCAGACCTCCTCATCAGACCAGACCCTCCTCATCAGAACCAGACCTCCATCATCAGAACCAACCTCCTCAGAACCTCCTCATGAGGACCAGACCTCCTCATCAGACCAGACCTCCTCATCGGGACCAGACCTCCTCATCAGAACCAGACCTCCTCATCTCCTCAGGAACCTCCTCCCCAGAGCTCCTCATCAGGACCAGACCTCCTCATCAGAACCAGACCTCCTCATCGGGACCAGACCTCCTCATCAGACCAGACCTCCTCATGCGGACCAGACCTCCTCATCAACTTACCAGACCTCCTCATCCAAGACCTCCTCCTCATACCAGACCTCCTCATCAGAACCAGACCTCCTCATGAGGACCAGACCTCCTCATCAGAACCAGACCTCCTCATGAGGACCAGACCTCCTCATCAGAACCAGACCTCCTCTCACCTCCCTGTCATCAGGACTCTTCTCCTCCGTTCTCCATCCATCCTCTCAGTCTCTCAGATCTTGTTGAAGGTCCTGGTCCAAACCTCTCCTGGACACTTCCAGACCTCCACAGGTGTCTCATCAGGACCAACTGTCTTCATCCTCTTCAGTGTCCTCCTCCCTTCAGTCTCACTAACCTTTGGTACCTCCTGGTCCTCAACAGTCTCCTCTTCTTCTCTTCCTTCTCTTTCATTGTCCTCATTCTTTTCTTTCCATCTTCCTGTCTCACTCCTGTCATCTGTCCATCATCTCCATCTCCGTCCTCCATCATCCAGCCTGTTGTCCATCCCTCCATCTCCGTCCCTCTGTCTCTTCAGCCTGTAGAAGTCAGTCTCTCCCTTCTTACTGTCCAACCAGCAGACAGATCATCAGACGTCCTTTCTTTTGTCCCCGTGCTCTGTCTTTGTCCTCTCCATCCTCCACACCTCCATCCTTCTCTCTCTCTCCTCCCACTACTTCCTGCCTCTTCTAGAAGAAAGTCTTCACTGCATCCATCTGACCTTCTACATTCCTGTCTTGAAGACTCAAACCCGTCCATCATGTGACTGGTCATGTGACCGGTCATGTGACTGGACAGTCTCCAGGGTTGACAGGACGGAACCGTCTAAAACAGACGTCAGAGAGCTGCAGCGTCCTGCTGAAGGACGGATCAGGATCAGGACCAGGACCAGGACCAGGATCAGGATCAGGATCAGGACCAGGACCAGGACCAGGATCAGGATCAGGACCAGGACCAGGATCAGGACCAGGATCAGGACCAGGATCAGGACCAGGACCAGGATCAGGATCAGGATCAGGACCAGGATCAGGACCAGGACCAGGACCAGGATCAGGACCAGGATCAGGATCAGGACCAGGACCAGGATCAGGATCAGGACCAGGATCAGGACCAGGACCAGGATCAGGATCAGGACCAGGATCGGGACCGGGATCGGGACCGGGACCGGGACCGGGACCGGGACCGGGATCGGGATCGGGACCGGGATCGGGATCGGGATCAGGACCGGGATCAGGACCAGGATCGGGACCAGGACCGGGACCAGGACCGGGACCAGGATCGGGACCAGGATCGGGATCAGGATCGGGATCGGGATCAGGATCAGGATCGGGATCAGGACCGGGATCAGGACCGGGACCAGGATCGGGACCAGGATCGGGATCAGGATCGGGATCAGGACCGGGATCAGGACCGGGATCAGGATCGGGATCGGGACCAGGACCGGGATCAGGATCGGGATCAGGACCGGGATCAGGATCGGGATCGGGACCAGGATCGGGACCAGGACCGGGACCAGGACCGGGACCAGGATCGGGATCAGGATCGGGATCAGGATCGGGATCAGGACCGGGATCAGGATCGGGATCAGGATCAGGACCGGGATCAGGACCAGGATCGGGACCAGGATCGGGATCAGGATCGGGATCAAGACCGGGATCAGGACCAGGATCAGGACCAGGACCAGGATCAGGACCAGGACCAGGATCAGGACCAGGACCAGGATCGGGTCCAGCAGCAGGTGGACGAGGAGCACAAATACGTCAGTGTCCACCTGGACAGACTGGACTGGAGACGTGACGTTTGAGGAGGACTGAACTTGACTCTCCAGAGCAAACAGGTCTCTTGGTGCATCTGAATGCATTCGGACATCCCCCCCCCCCCCCCCACCACCCCCCACCACCCCCCCAAATGCCAAATCCAGCCTGCGGTGTCTGCTGGTTTCCATGGCAACAGCCTGAAAGTATTACATCATCAGCGGTGGCAGAGCAGCGTTTCTCATCCTCCTCTCCCTCCGTCTCACGCATCCTCCGCCCGCCGTTATGTAACGTTCACCGTGCTCTCGCTCAGGAGCGCTGACGTCACGGCCGCCGAGGTGGGAGACGGGGGGGGGGGGGGGGACGGGGGGGGGGACGGGTTGTCCATCCTGGACGCTCACCGATGAGCAGCGTCCGGAAACGTCTGAGCGCTTCTGACAGTTTTTTTTCCCTCCGTTTGCCGGATCTTCTGGATCCCCGGAGACTCTGGAGGCTCCGCCTCCCTCCACGCCGGGTATAAATAAACATGGAGGACGGAGGGGAGTGAGGGCTGCTGGGTAATGTTCAGAGCGGGGCTCCGCTGGGACTCGTACAGTAGATGTGTTTCAGGCCAACGCGAACACGTTCCCTCCACCGCCTCTATCTTTCCTCTCAGGAGTTGATGCTCCTGTTGGTGTGAAACCAGGAACCTTAGATCACATCACCTGACTCTCCTGATCCGTCCGTCCCTCTGAGACACCTGTAACTCCTCCCACTGAGAGTCCAACTGAGAGCCAGGGTCTCAGGTGTGGAGGTGTTGATCCTCATCCTCACTGCTTCACACTCGGCTCTGAACTGAAGAACCGAAGGGATGAAGTCCTGAAACGAACTGGACAAAACCCTTCGTGATGTCACTAATAGGTTTTTCTGAGGAGAGGAACTGCAGCCTCTAGTGGTCAATAGAGGAACCGCAGCCTCTAGTGGTCGGTAGAGGAACCGCAGCCTCTAGTGGTCGGTAGAGGAACCGCAGCCTCTAGTGGTCGGTAGAGGAACCGCAGCCTCTAGTGGTCGGTAGAGGAACCGCAGCCTCTAGTGGTCGGTAGAGGAACCGCAGCCTCTAGCGGTCGGTAGAGGAACCGCAGCCTCTAGCGGTCGGTAGAGGAACCGCAGCCTCTAGTGGTCGGAGGAACCGCAGCCTCTAGTGGTCGGTAGAGGAACCGCAGCCTCTAGTGGTCGGTAGAGGAACCGCAGCCTCTGGTGGTCGGTAGAGGAACCGCAGCCTCTGGTGGTCGGTAGAGGAACCGCAGCCTCTGGTGGTCGGTAGAGGAACCGCAGCCTCTGGTGGTCGGTAGAGGAACCGCAGCCTCTGGTGGTCGGTAGAGGAACCGCAGCCTCTGGTGGTCGGTAGAGGAACCGCAGCCTCTAGTGGTCGGTAGAGGAACCGCAGCCTCTAGTGGTCGGTAGAGGAACCGCAGCCTCTGGTGGTCGGTAGAGGAACCGCAGCCTCTAGTGGTCGGTAGAGGAACCGCAGCCTCTAGTGGTCGGTAGAGGAACCGCAGCCTCTAGTGGTCGGTAGAGGAACCGCAGCCTCTAGTGGTCGGTAGAGGAACCGCAGCCTCTAGTGGTAGTAGAGGAACCGCAGCCTCTAGTGTCGGTAGAGGAACCGCAGCCTCTAGTGGTCGGTAGAGGAACCGCAGCCTCTAGTGGTCGGTAGAGGAACCGCAGCCTCTAGTGGTCGGTAGAGGAACCGCAGCCTCTAGTGGTCGTAGAGGAACCGCAGCCTCTAGTGGTCGGTAGAGGAACCGCAGCCTCTAGTGGTCGGTAGAGGAACCGCAGCCTCTAGTGGTCGGTAGAGGAACCGCAGCCTCTAGTGGTCGGTAGAGGAACCGCAGCCTCTAGTGGTCGGTAGAGGAACCGCAGCCTCTAGTGGTCAGTAGAGGAACCGCAGCCTCTAGTGGTCGGTAGAGGAACGCAGCTCAAGTGGTGGTAGAGGAACCGCAGCCTCTAGTGGTCGGTAGAGGAACCGCAGCCTCTAGTGGTCGGTAGAGGAACCGCAGCCTCTAGTGGTCGGTAGAGGAACCGCAGCCTCTAGTGGTCGGTAGAGGAACCGCAGCCTCTAGTGGTCGGTAGAGGAACCGCAGCCTCTAGTGGTCGGTAGAGGAACCGCAGCCTCTAGTGGTCGGTAGAGGAAGCGCAGCCTCTAGTGGTCGGTAGAGGAACCGCAGCCTCTAGTGGTCGGTAGAGGAACCGCAGCCTCTAGTGGTCGGTAGAGGAACCGCAGCCTCTAGTGGTCGGTAGAGGAACTGCAGCCTCTAGTGGTCTGTAGAGGAACCGCAGTCTCTAGCGGTCAGTAGAGGAACCGCAGCCTCTAGTGGTCGGTAGAGGAACTGCAGCCTCTAGTGGTCGGTAGAGGAACTGCAGCCTCTAGCGGTCAGTAGAGGAACCGCAGCCTCTAGTGGTCAGTAGAGGAACTGCAGCCTCTAGCGGTCAGTAGAGGAACCGCAGCCTCTAGCGGTCAGTAGAGGAACCGCAGCCTCTAGTGGTCGGTAGAGGAACTGCAGCCTCTAGTGGTCGGTAGAGGCTGATAACAGGTGGTTGTTGTGACGACGGTCCTGGAGACTGAAGCTCAGTCCGGCGCTGACATGAGGGCTTTAATCAGGTAGATGGAGGCAGCTGCTACCTGAACCTCTCCAGGGGCTGACAGGACTCAGCACCTTTAGCACCTTTAACCGCGATCTGCTGCCTCCTGCTGTCCGAGTCCAGGATGAGTTCATGTGTGGAAACCGGGGGGGTTGTCTTCCCCCCAGCGGAGGGGGCGTGTCTGGTTTAACGAGCCACATGCTAACGTGGCGTCGTAGCGCTGCAGGCATGTGTTTCTGATTCAGGTTCCTGTTGAACTGGATCCTGTCGAGGCTGAAGGTTCAGCGGGTTCCCGGTGGTTCCTGCTCCACCGTCTGGACCCTGGAGGACCGGATCAACCTGAACCCGTCACGGTTCTGACGTCTCCAGAGTCGCTGCTTCTCTTCAGTCCGAGCTTTAGCTGTCAAACATGTTCTCAGGTTGATGATGATACCTCCACCACCGTGCTTCACAGCTGCCCTGAGGTGTCTGGGCTCCACTCTGGTCTCACCTGTCTCACCTGTCTCATTGTTTTGGGGGTTTTTGGGTTCACCTGAGGTCGCGTCAGTCCAGCAGACAGACCCACGGTGGTCTGGTGCTTCAGTGTCTGATGTTTCCAGATTTTCTCGGTGAGATCAGCCTTGTTGTTTCCTCCGTAACGGCGTCCTGGCACCGTCCAGAACCGAGCCTGCCAGCTCCCAGTAAACGTTAAACACATCCAGCTGGTTCCTGTTTCTGCACTGGTTCCTGCGTTGGTTCATGTTGGAGTTACAGCAGTGGGAACCTGGAGCAGGTAGGACCGCCTCCACGCCGGGACCGCCTCCACGCCGGGACCGCCGCCACGCCGGGACGCCTCCACGCCGGGACCGCCTCCACCGGGACCGCCGCCACGCCGGACGCCGCCCCGACCGCTCCCCACGCCAGGACCGCCTCCACGCCGGGACCGCCTCCACCGGGACCGCCTCCACGGGACCGCCTCCACGCCGACCGCCTCCACGCCGGGACCGCCGCCACGCCGGGACCGCCTCCACGCCAGGACCGCCTCCACGCCAGGACCGCCGCCACGCCGGGACGCCTCCACGCCAGGACCGCCTCCACGCCGGGACCCCTCCACGCCGGGACCGCCTCCACGCCGGGGACCGCCTCCACGCCAGGACCGCCGCCACGCCAGGACCGCCTCCACGCCGGGACCGCCTCCACGCCGGGACCGCCTCCACGCCGGGACCGCCTCCACGCCAGGACCGCCGCCACGCCAGAGCAGCGAGGAGAAACCAGCTCCCTGCTCTTCTTCTGTCCCGCTGCATGATGGGAAGGCTGGGACTGAAATGAGACAACGTGTAGGCGGAGCGATGAAGCGCTGATGTCACCTCCTTCCTCTGACGGGACTTTCAGTGGCAGAAACGACTAAAACAGAAATGGTCGGATTAAAAACGGACCAAACTGCATTTTATTGTAAATCTGTTGCTACGGTTCGGTTGGTACCGGTTGGTCCAGTTAACGGGACCTTTAAATGTAAATCTGTTTAAAATGAGGACGATTAGATGGTTAAAGTTCAGACACTTTAACCATCATGAGATGCTGCACAATAGGCCACGCCCCCTTATGACTGAAACAGCCACTGTTGGAGCCAGACCCTGGAGGTCAGATGAGGAACTGCAGCTGTCCTTGTTTCCAAGTTAGATCCAACTATGAAGGTCTAGAACCAGCAGGTCTAGAACCAGCAGGTCTAGAACCAGCAGGTCAAGAACCAACAGGTCTAGAACCAGCAGGTCAAGAACCAGCAGGTCAAGAACCAACAGGTCTAGAACCAGCAGGTCTAGAACCAACAGGTCTAGAACCAACAGGTCTAGAACCAGGAGGTGAACAACCAGCAGGTCAAGAACCAGCAGGTCAAGAACCAGCAGGTCAAGAACCAGCAGGTCAAGAACCAGCAGGTGAAGAACCAGCAGGTCTAGAACCAACAGGTGAAGAACCACCGGGTCTAGAACCAGCAGGTGAAGAACCAGCAGGTCAAGAACCAGCAGGTCAAGAACCAGCAGGTCTGACCAGAACCAGCAGTCTAGAACCAAACAGGTGAAGAACCACCAGGTCTAGAACCAGCAGGTCAAACCAGCAACCAACAGGTCTAGAACCAGCAGGTGAAGAACCAGCAGGTGCAGAACCAGCAGGTCTAGAACCAACAGGTCTAGAACCAGGAGGTGAAGAACCAGCAGGTCAAGAACCAGCAGGTCAAGAACCAGCAGGTGAAGAACCAGCAGGTCTAGAACCAACAGGTGAAGAACCACCGGGTCTAGAACCAGCAGGTGCAGAACCAACAGGTCTAGAACCAGCAGGTCTTGAACCAGTAGGTCTAGAACCAGTAGGTCTAGAACCAGCAGGTGGAGAACCAGCAGGTCTAGAACCAGCAGGTCAAGAACCAGCAGGTCAAGAACCAGCAGGTCTAGAACCAGCAGGTCTAGCACCAACATGTCTCAAACCAGCAGGTGAAGAACCTGCAGGTCTAGAACCAGCAGGTCTAGAACCAACAGGTCTAGAACCAACATGTCTAGAACCAGCAGGTGAAGAACCAGCAGGTCTAGAACCAGTAGGTGAAAAACCAGCAGGTCTAAAACCAGCAGGTCTAGAACCAGTAGGTGAAAAACCAGCAGGTCTAGAACCAGCAAGTGAAGCACCTGCAGGTCTAGAACCAGCAGGTCTAGAACCAGCAGGTGAAGAACCTGCAGGTCTAGAACCAGCAGGTGAAGAACCTGCAGGTCTAGAACCAGCAGGTGAAGAACCTGCAGGTCTAGAAACCAGCAGGTTAGAACCAGCAGGTCTAGAACCAGCAGGTAACCATGAAGAACCAGCAGGTCTAGAACCAGCAGGTCTAGAACCAACATGTCTCAAACCAGCAGGTGAAGAACCAGCAGGTCTAGAACCAGCAGGTGTAGAACCAACAGGTCTAGAACCAGCAAGTCTAGAACCAGCAGGTCTAGAAATAGCAGGTGAAGAACCTGCAGGTCTAGAACCAGCAGGTGAAGAACCTGCAGGTCTAGAACCAGCAGGTGAAGAACCTGCAGGTCTAGAACCAGCAGGTGAAGAACCTGCAGGTCTAGAACCAGCAGGTGAAGAACCTGCAGGTCTAGAACCAGCAGGTGAAGAACCTGCAGGTCTAGAACCAGCAGAAGAACCTGCAGGTCTAGAACCAGCAGGTGAAGAACCTGCAGGTCTAGAACCAGCAGGTGAAGAACCACAGGTCTAGAACCAGCAGGTAGAACCAGAACCACAGGTCTAGAACCAGCAGGTGAAGAACCAGCAGGTCTAGAACCAGCAGGTGTAGAACCAACAGGTCTAGAACCAGCAAGGTCTAGAACCACAGTCTAGCAACAGGTCTAGAACCAGCAGGTGAAGAACCTGCAGGTCTAGAACAGCTGAAGAGGTCTAGAACCAGCAGGTGAAGAACCCAGCAGGTCTAGAACCAGCAGGTCTAGAAAGAACCAGCAGGTCTTAGAACCAGCAGGTGAAGAACCAGCAGGTCTAGAACCAGCAGGTCTAGAACCAACATGTCTCAAACCAGCAGGTGAAGAACCAGCAGGTCTAGAACCAGCAGGTGTAGAACCAACAGGTCTAGAACCAGCAAGTCTAGAACCAACAGGTCTAGAACCAGCAGGTCTAGAACTAGCAGGTGAAGAACCTGCAGGTCTAGAACCAGCAGGTGAAGAACCTGCAGGTCTAGAACCAGCAGGTGAAGAACCAGCAGGTCTAGAACCAGCAGGTGTAGAACCAACAGGTCTAGAACCAGCAAGTCTAGAACCAACAGGTCTAGAACCAGCAGGCGAAGAACCAGCAGGTCTAGAACCAACAGGTCTAGAACCAGCAGGCGAAGAACCAGCAGGTCTAGAACCAACAGGTCTAGAACCAGCAGGCGAAGAACCAGCAGGTCAAGAACCAGCAGGTCTAGAACCAGCAGGTCTAGAACCAGCAGGTCTAGAACCAGCAGGTGAAGAACCAGCAGGTCTAGAACCAGCAGGTGAAGAACCAGCAGGTCTAGAACCAGCAGGTGAAGAACCAGCAGGTCTAGAACCAACAGGTCTAGAACCAGCAGGTCTAGAACCAGCAGGTCTAGAACCAGCAGGTCTAGAACCAGCAGGTGAAGAACCAGCAGGTCTAGAACCAACAGGTCTAGAACCAGCAGGTCTAGAACCAGCAGGTCTAGAACCAGCAGGTCTAGAACCAGCAGGTCTAGAACCAGCAGGTGAAGAACCTGCAGGTCTAGAACCAGCAGGTGAAGAACCTGCAGGTCTAGAACCAGCAGGTGAAGAACCTGCAGGTCTAGAACCAGCAGGTGAAGAACCTGCAGGTCTAGAACCAGCAGGTCTAGAACCAGCAGGTCTTGAACCAGCAGGTGAAGAACCAGCAGGTCTAGAACCAGCAGGTCTAGAACCAACATGTCTCAAACCAGCAGGTGAATAACCAGCAGGTCTAGAACCAGCAGGTGTAGAACCAACAGGTCTAGAACCAGCAAGTCTAGAACCAACAGGTCTAGAACCAGCAAGTCTAGAACCAACAGGTCTAGAACCAGCAGGTCTAGAACCAGCAGGTCTAAAGCAACAGCAGGTCTAGAACCAGCAGGTGAAGAAAGCAGTGAAGAACCAGCAGGTCTAGAACCAGCAGGTGAAACCTGCAGGTCTAGAACCAGCAGGTGAAGAACCAGCAGGTCTAGAACCAGCAGGTCTAGAACCAGCAGGTGAAGAAACCAGCAGGTCAAGAACCAGCAGGTCAAGAACCAACAGGTCAAGAACCAGCAGGTGAAGAACCAGCAGGTCTAGAACCAACAGGTCTAGAACCAACAGGTCTAGAACCAACAGTTCAAGAACCAACAGGTCTAGAACCAGCAGGTCTAGAACCAGCAGGTGAAGAACCAACAGGTCTAGAACCAGCAGGTCTAGAACCAACAGGTCTAGAACCAGTAGGTCTAGAACCAACAGTTCAAGAACCAACAGGTCTAGAACCAGCAGGTCTAGAACCAACAGTTCAAGAACCAACAGTTCAAGAACCAACAGGTCTAGAACCAGCAGGTCTAAGACCAGCAGGTCAAGAACCAGCAGGTGAAGAACCAGCAGGTCTAGAACCAGCAGGTCTAGAACCAACAGGTCTAGAACCAACATGTCTCAAACCAGCAGGTGAAGAACCAGCAGGTCTAGAACCAGCAGGTGAAGAACCAACAGGTCTAGAACCAGCAGGTGAAGAACCAAACAGGTCTAGAAGGGTCTAGAACCAGCAGGTCAAGAACCAGCAGGTCTAGAACCAGTAGGTCTAGAACCAACAGTTCAAGAACCAGCAGGTCTACAACCAGCAGGTGAAGAACCAGCTGGTCTAGAACCAACAGGTGAAGAACCAGCAGGTCTAGAACCAGCTGGTCTAGAACCAACAGGTGAAGAACCAGCAGGTCTAGAACCAGCAGGTCTAGAACCAACAGGTCTAGAACCAACATGTCTCAAACCAGCAGGTGAAGAACCAGCAGGTCTAGAACCAGCAGGTGAAGAACCAACAGGTCTAGAACCAACAGGTCTAGAACCAGCAGGTCAAGAACCAGCAGGTCTAGAACCAGTAGGTCTAGAACCAACAGTTCAAGAACCAGCAGGTCTAGAACCAGCAGGTCTAGAACCAGCAGGTCTAGAACCAGCAGGTGAAGAACCAGCAGGTCTAGAACCAGCAGGTCAAGAACCAGCAGGTCTAGAACCAACAGGTCTAGAACCAACAGGTGAAGAACCAGCAGGTCTAGAACCAGCAGGTCAAGAACCAGCAGGTCTAGAACCAACAGGTCTAGAACCAGCAGGTGAAGAACCAGCGGGTCTAGAACCAGCAGGTCTAGAACCAGCAGGTCAAGAACCAGCAGGTCAAGAACCAGCAGGTCAAGAACCAGCAAGTCAAGAACCAGCAGGTCAAGAACCAGCAGGTCAAGAACCAGCAGGTCTAGAACCAACGGGTCTAGAACCAGCAGGTCAAGAACCAGCAGGTCTAGAACCAGCAGGTCTAGAACCAGCAGGTCTAGAACCAACAGGTGAAGAACCAGCAGGTCTTGAACCAACAGGTGAAGAACCAGCAGGTCTAGAACCAGCAGGTCTAGAACCAACAGGTCTAGAACCAACAGTTCAAGAACCAACAGGTCTAGAACCAGCAGGTCTAGAACCAGCAGGTGAAGAACCAACAGGTCTAGAACCAGCAGGTCTAGAACCAACAGGTCTAGAACCAGCAGGTCTAGAACCAACAGTTCAAGAACCAACAGGTCTAGAACCAGCAGGTCTAGAACCAGTAGGTCTAGAACCAACAGTTCAAGAACCAACAGGTCTAGAACCAGCAGGTCTAAGACCAGCAGGTCAAGAACCAGCAGGTGAAGAACCAGCAGGTCTAGAACCAGCAGGTCTAGAACCAACAGGTCTAGAACCAACATGTCTCAAACCAGCAGGTGAAGAACCAGCAGGTCTAGAACCAGCAGGTGAAGAACCAACAGGTCTAGAACCAGCAGGTGAAGAACCAACAGGTCTAGAACCAACAGGTCTAGAACCAGCAGGTCAAGAACCAGCAGGTCTAGAACCAGTAGGTCTAGAACCAACAGTTCAAGAACCAGCAGGTCTACAACCAGCAGGTGAAGAACCAGCTGGTCTAGAACCAACAGGTGAAGAACCAGCAGTTCAGAGCTTTCAGTTGGTGGATCTAATTATGAGCTGGAGTTGTAGATGAAGGTCAGTTTTCTTTCTCTGACACTGAAGAATGAAGTGTTTCTGATTCACGCTAACACGTCAGCTGAGTCTGGAACCAGACCAGCTGTCAGTCCAGAGAGGTTCCTGGATCTGGACCTCAGACCAGAGAGGTTCCTGGATCTGAACCCCGGTCCAGGAGGTTTCTTGAATCAGAACCTTGGTCCAGGGAGGTTCTTGGATCTGAACCTGGGTCCAGGGAGGTTCTTGGATCTGAACCTGAGTCCAGGAAGGTTCTTGGATCTGAACCCCGGTCCAGGGAGGTTCTTGGATCTGAATCTCGGTCCAGGGAGGTTCCTGGATCTGAACCTGGGTCCAGCAGATGCTGCTGTGGCCTGTTGAAGGATTCCTGGTTCATGTGACATCATGGTCTCCAGAAACACCAGCGGTCCAGAAACCGGTCAGCCAGCATCCTCTGAATCCAGATCTCCTCATCTCCATCTCACTCACGTCCCTCTGAGAAAGAAACTGGTGAAAGTCCCTCCATCCTCCTCGTCTCCTCGTCTCCTTCACTCTTCATCCCACTTGTCGTACCTTAAATATCCCAGCTTCTATTTTTACTCTGCTGCTGCTCGTCTTTGTCCTCTCTTTGTCTTCCTGCTGCCTTCTGCTCTGGTTCTCTGAGGAAGCTCGGTCTTGTCCTTGGGAGGACACAGTTGTCCCCTTATGTCCAGCCGCTCTGCTGAGAGCTGGAAACATCTCCCCCTAATGTCTCCTGCAGGACGTGGACAGTTTAGACGAATTTGAACGCCAGATTGACAAATCTCGCCTGTCACAGACCGTCTAAGAGGTCGACCCCGGACGGGGACGGCCCCGTTCCTCCTGCTCTAACTTCTGGTTCTTCTGTCTTTCAGCTCTGCACGAGTTCCCGACGGACCTGTTCACCAACCAGGAGAGGACGGAGGGAGCTGTGGCGCTGCACGTCCTCTGCGTGAGTTGGTCCTCAACCGTCTCGGGGAGGTTCAGGGGTCGGCAGGGCAGCGCCGTGCAGTTTAAGTCTCCTGGTGACACGGTGTCGGTAGTTTGGTGGGAGGAGCTCCAGTCGACGGAAGCAGGAGCTCGTCCTTCCTTCTCTGGAGCCAAAAGAGCCAATGCAGGCAAAACTAAATTCATGTTGTTCACCAGATCAAAAAATAGTATACACGATGATCTCATCATTTCTACCAATTATGGTACAAATATTGAAAGGGTCACTGAATACAAGTACCTTGGTATCTGGTTAGATAATAAATTAAACTTTAAACATCATGTTTCTAAGCTGGTGACGTCTTTAAGAAATAAAATTGGTTTCTTTTATAGAAACAGGCTCTCATTTCCGCCACATTGCAGGAAGATGCTTGTTGAGGCAACTTTTTTATCAGTGTTGGACTATGGTGATATTTTGTACATGCACGCCTCTGCTGCGACTCTTAAACCCCTGGACTCTGTTTACCACTCTGCATTAAGATTCATCACTGGAGACAGCTATGACATCATCATTGTGACTTGTACTCTAATGTTGGGTGGCCCTCTCTTTCTGTAAGACGTGAAAGACACTGGGTTTTATTTATTTATAAAGCTCTTAATGGTCTTTTACCTCCTTACATTAGTTCCATGCTTTCTTTTAATGAGGGCTCTTATCAAACTCGGTCTCGTGATTGGATTACGCTGCAGGTGCCAGCTGTTTTTAGTGAACTTGGAAAATCCAGTTTCTCATATTGTGCACCTGCAACTTGGAATAACATGCAGAACTATTTCAAGCTTTCATCATTTTTATCCATAGGGCAATTTAAATCTTTAACTGTATCACATTTTACTTCTAGCTGTTCCTGTTTTACCTGATTATTGTTCTACATTTTAACTACATTTTAACTATATTTAAATTAAATTTTAATTATTCATGTTTTTATTTATTTTTTAAATTTTAATTGTAATTTTACTGTGTTTTTAAATTCTTGTCGTTACTTTTATGTAAGTTTCTCTTTGGCATTTTTTTTGTGTCTAAGTGCCTTAATTGTTGTTATTGTTGTTTCACTCGGCTGCATTGTAAATGAGGTCTCTACCTCAATGCATCTCCGAGTTTAAATAAAGGTAATAATAATAATAATAAAAAAGAAGCTGAGATGAGTAAAACGTAGATTATATACGGTAGATAGAAACTTCCAGATCAGGACATCTTGACTGTTAAGTTCCACTCTCTGTTCACTCCAAAAGGACACGTCGACAACTCGATTTCCAATTTGATCAACTTTTATTTCCAACTTCAAACATTTGTTGGTTTGATTTTAGTTGATCTTCGGTTTAACATCAGGTTGTAAACCTTCGAAACACAGAAACAAAATGTTAACAAATTAAACAAAGATTCCCAACAATGTTTTACAAATGCTTTTAAACTTCTTAATGTTTTTAAACTTTCAAATAATGTTTTAAACAATGTAAAATAGTTTTAATTTTCCTAATAGTTGTTTTAAACCTAATGTTTCTAAACATTTAAATTGCAAACAGGTTTTTTAAGACTTTTTTTTTAAACACAAACTTCAAACTCCAAATAAGTTTTAAACACTAAACAAATGCATTACTTGTCATTAAGGAATGTTGACATTTAAATTAAATATAACCATTTTAAGTGACTCAAAAAGAACTCAGAAATGCAGTGGTTCAACTTGAACCCTGTAGCAGTTAAACAAGTGAAGTTACTTAAGCAAATTAATAAACTTTCAAGTACAATCCTAAGCATTTTAACCGGCATAAAACGAACAAGAATATTCACCGACCATTGGTGTGTTGGAGAAACTTCTAGAGTAGAGCTTGCGGTTGCTGTTATCTTGCAATTCGTTTGTAGAATGTGACTGTGAGAGCCTCCATGACTATTCAGGTGCACTCAATCATCAATCGGCGGCCATTTTGCTGGTGAACTCTGGGAATTGTAGTATACCATGGAGCTGGCCATGTAGTTTTCCCACCATATATGGCACAGGATTGACACTTGAACTCCCTTTTCAAGTTTCAACTCCACATTGACTTGATGAGCCTCCACAGCTTTGACAACTGGAGTCTAACTGTCCTCAGAGGTGACGTCCCATCCAGATTTAGACCTGTGGGCCATCAATGAACGCGCTTCTGATTGAAACCACAGAAACGTCGGCTGTTCTTGTTGGGTTCTTGGAGGATTTCTGAAAGGACCGGTCAGGAGCAGGTTGTGAAAACAAACTATCCATGGGTGGAGACAATGTGGCACCGAAGGTCAGGACGACCCTTCAAAGCCGATGTAAAGACGAGGAGAACACTGATCAGGGAGGAGACTCAAAGGGCCGATAGCAACCTGAAGGAAGTTCTGGCAGGTTCACGTCTGGGCTGTGGGGGTAGGTGACAGGACAGAAGCTGTTTCAACTAATAGTAGAATATGCAAAACATCTGGACTGTCACCCAAACCATGTGGAGACGTGTGTCCTGACGAGACAAAGGCTGAACGTTTTGGCTTTTATCCTGAAAGGTACGTTTGGAGCATCATCCTTGGAACCCTGGAACCCTGGAACCCTGAATCCCTGGTACCCTGGATCCCTGAAACCCTGGTACACTGGTTCCCTGGAACCTTGGTACCCTGGATCCCTGGTACCCTGGATCCCTGTAACCCTGGTACCCTGGATCCCTGGTACCCCGGATCCCTGGATCCCTGGTACCCTGGATCCCTGGAACCTTGGTACCCTGGATCCCTGTAACCCTGGTACCCTGGATCCCTGGAACCCTGGTTCCCTGGTACCCTGGATCCCTGGTACCCTGGATCCCTGGAACCTTGGTACCCTGGATCCCTGGAACCCTGGATCTCTGGTACCCTGGATCCCTGGAACCCTGGATCCCTGGTACCCTGGATCCCTGGAACCCTGGAACCCTGTATCCCTGGTACCCTGGATGCCTGAAACCCTGGTACCCTGGATCCCTGGAACCTTGGTAGCCTGGATCCCTGGAACCCTGGTGCCCTGGATCCCTGTAACCATGGATCCCTGGAACCCTGGTACCCTGGATCCCTGGTACCCTGGATGCCTGGAACTCTGGTACCTTGGAACCCTGGTACCCTGGATCCTGGAACCGTGGTACCCTGGAACCCTGGTACCCTGGATCCCTGTAACCATGGATCCCTGGAACCCTGGTACCCTGGATCCCTGGTACCCTGGATGCCTGGAACTCTGGTACCTTGGAACCCTGGTACCCTGGATCCCTGGAACCTTTCTAGCAGAGAACAGACCAGAACAGAAGCTGTTGATGTGTGAAGTTAACAGACTTATTCACAAAGACTTGAGGAGCTTTTACTCAGCATTAGATGGTAGTCGAGCTGAGGGGGTTTTCTTTTATTTAAAATATCACCAATAAATAATTCCAGCTGGATTTCTTTTCATAGGAATATTGTGCTAAAGATGTTTTATATTTTGGAAACCTGTGATTTCATGACAATGTTAATGAAGCTTCTAACAGAAGGTCTAAAGACACTGATTGATAAAGTAGAACACCTTCACCTTCAGGTTCCTATTTCTGCCTGATTTGTTAAATCACACCGACCAGAGCAGCAGCCAGACTCTCTGGAGCAGATGAATATCAGACACGTTTGATATGAGATGTTCCTCGTACCTAAACTGGCCCTGAAGGTGGAATTCAGAAGTGGCCCAATAGATCAACAGTTTCTGAAGGACTCAGACCAACGACTGTAATATGTTCTTTCTTCTCCATTCTGATGCTGGTCTGAACCTCAGCAGTCGTCTGGACCCTGTCTACATGAATCAATGCGATTGGCTGATTAGATGTTCCTGTTAACCAGCAGCTGGACAGGTGGAGCTGATGGAGAAGCTGCTGAAGAGGCCGATAAAGTGAAAACAGAATAGGGCCGATAACAGAACCCTGAGGGACTCCGCATCACCCAACACATCAATCAATGCGATTGGCTGATTAGATGTTCATGTTAACGAGCAGATGGACAGGTGGTGCTGATGAAGAAGCTGCTGAAGAGGCCGATTAAGTGAAAACAGAATAGGGCCGATAACAGAACCCTGAGGGACTCCGCATCACCCAACACATCAATCAATGCGATTGGCTGATTAGATGTTCCTGTTAACGAGCAGATGGACAGGTGGAGCTGATGAAGAAGCTGCTGAAGAGGCCGATAAAGTGAAAACAGAATAGGGCCGATAACAGAACCCTGAGGGACTCCGCATCACCCAACACATCAATCAATGCGATTTAGCTGATTAAATGCTCCTGTTAACGAGCAGCTGGACAGGTGGAGCTAATGAAGAAGGTGATGAAGAAGCCGATAAAGTGAAAACAGAATAGGGCCGATAACAGAACCCTGAGGGACTCCGCATCACCCAACACATCAATCAATGCGATTGGCTGATTAGACGTTCCTGTTAACGAGCAGCTGGACAGGTGGAGCTGATGAAGAAGCTGATGAAGAGGCCGATAAAGTGAAAACAGAATAGGGCCGATAACAGAACCCTGAGGGACTCCGCATCACCCAACACATCAATCAATGCGATTGGCTGATTAGATGTTCATGTTAACGAGCAGATGGACAGGTGGAGCTGATGAAGAAGCTGCTGAAGAGGCCGATAAAGTGAAAACAGAATAGGGCCGATAACAGAACCCTGAGGGACTCCACATAACCCAACACATGAATCAGTACGATTGGCTGATTAGACGTTCCTGTTAACGAGCAGATGGACAGGTGGAGCTGATGGAGAAGCTGCTGAAGAGGCCGATAAAGTGAAAACATAATAGGGCCGATAACAGAACCCTGAGGGACTCCGCATCACCCAACACATGAATCAATGCGATTGGCTGATTAGATGTTAATGTTAACGAGCAGCTGGACAGGTGGAGCTGATGAAGAAGCCGATAAAGTGAAAACAGAATAGGGCCGATAACAGAACCCTGAGGGACTCCGCATCACCCAACACATCAATCAATGCGATTGGCTGATTAGATGTACCTGTTAACGAGCAGCTGGACAGGTGGAGCTGATGAAGAAGCTGCTGAAGAGGCCAATTAAGTGAAAACAGAATAGGGCCGATAACAGAACCCTGAGGGACTCCACATCACCCAACAGACGTGTTCTGAAACAGTTCCTGACCAAATGACAGAACCCTCTTTGCTGAGGTGACTTCCTCCAAAACCGTAACCGTGAACCCTCCAGAGTCGACCTTCATGTCGTCATTAGATCGTCGTCCATGGTCATCAGAAGCTTTAAACTTCTAAGCTACGACTGGACTACCAGCGATGTGGATCGGTTCTGTGAGTTCTGACGGGGCTGACGTATTGTCTTCAGCTCATTTCAGCCCCTCGTGAGCTTCTTTGAAGTCACTGAAAGTGCAAACTAACGTCCCTGTTTAAAAATGTAAATAGTGTGAAGCCACAGCTGGATGTCGTTCATGAATTCTTTACGCCGCGTCCATTAACGTATCAGATCTGTGACTCTTTAGTTCTCCAGTCATTACGCTCACGCTTTAAATTTTCATGTCATTTATACATAAATGAGGCAGAAGGGGAGGAGCCACCCTGAACCCGACGTTCTGGGTTTATTCAGTAGAGAATTAAAGATGGCGGAGAACATTATTAAAGATAGCGGGACTCATCTCAGTGACGTTTGTCTCTCTGTCTCCTCACAGACCATCTACATGTTCTGTGCTCTGGCTCTCGTCTGTGACGACTACTTCGTTCCTTCTCTGGAGAAGATCTGTGAGGTAGGAACTGCGTGAACTTCATTTCCTTCAGCGCGGCAGCTAGCTAGTCAAGGTCACGTGTGATGATGACGTGGTCCTGATGGCGTTGACAGGCCTCCTCAGCTGTCGCTGGAGCGACGTGAAGCGGTGGAGATGAGAATGAGCACCTCCAGATCTGAGACCGGTTCCAGGAATTCAGCCAATCAGGAAACAGCTGAGACAAATTGCTTGTTTTCAGGAAGAGCATCTCTGTTGTTCTAGAATAATTTCAGGTCTTTGAGCTCATGCTGAAAACAGATCTGCTCTAGAGACACCAAAGATTTTTTAAAAAAAAGAAAAAAAGATCAGAAATACAGACTTCACTGGTCAGCTGAAGGGTCAAAGGTCAGGGAGTCTCTGATCTCCTGGATTTCAAACTCTTACAGCGTCTTTTCTTCCTTGTTCCTCAGCGTCTCAATCTCAGCGAGGATGTGGCTGGTGCAACCTTCATGGCAGCCGGCAGCTCCGCTCCTGAGCTCTTCACCTCAGTTATAGGTAAGACTCCAGACCTCAACAGACCTCAGCAGCTCTGCTCTAGACCTCAGCAGCTCTGTTCTAGACCTCAGCAGCTCTGCTCCAGACCTTAACAGACCTCAGCAGCTCTGTTCTAGACCTCAGCAGCTCTGTTCTAGACCTCAGCAGCTCTGTTCTAGACCTCAGCAGCTCTGTTCTAGACCTCAGCAGCTCTGCTCTAGACCTCAGCAGCTCTGTTCTAGACCTCAGCAGCTCTGTTCTAGACCTCAGCAGCTGCTCTAGACCTCAGCTCTGCTCTAGCAGACCTCAGCAGCTCTGTTCTAGACTCTCAGCAGCTCTGTTCTAGACCTCAGCAGCTCTGCTCTAGACCTCAGACCTCACAGCTCTGTTCTAGACCTCAGCAGCTCTGTTCTCTCAGAGCTCTAGACCTCAGCAGCTCTGCTCTAGACCTCAGCTAGACCTCAGCAGCTCTTCTCAGCAGACCTCAGACCTCAGCAGCTCTGCTCTAGACCTCAGCAGCTCTGCTCTAGACCTCAGCAGCTCTGCTCTAGACCTCAGCAGCTCTGCTCTAGACCTCAGCAGCTCTGTTCTAGACCTCAGCAGCTGCTCTAGACCTCAGCAGCTCTGCTCTAGACCTCAGCAGCTCTGCTCTAGACCTCAGCAGCTCTGTTCTAGACCTCAGCAGCTCTGTTCTAGACCTCAGCAGCTCTGCTCCAGACCTTAACAGACCTCAGCAGCTCTGCTCTAGACCTCAGCAGCTCTGTTCTAGACCTCAGCAGCTCTGTTCTAGACCTCAGCAGCTCTGCTCTCTAGACCTCAGCAGCTCTGCTCTAGACCTCAGCAGCTCTGTTCTAGACCTCAGCAGCTCTGTTCTAGACCTCAGCAGCTCTGCTCTAGACCTCAGCAGCTCTGCTCTAGACCTCAACAGACCTCAGCAGCTCTGCTCTAGCAGCTCTCAGCTCAGACCTCAGCAGCTGCTCTAGACCTCAGACCTCAGCAGCTCTGTTCTAGCCTCAGCGCTTTCTAGACCTCAGCAGCTCTGCTCTAGACCTCAGCAGCTCTGTTCTAGACCTCAGCAGACCTCAGCAGCTCTGTTCTAGACCTCAGCAGCTCTGCTCTAGACTCAGCAGCTCTGCTCTGACTCTAGACCTCAGCTCTGTTCTAGACCTCAGCAGCTCTGTTCTAGACCTCAGCAGCTCTCTGCTATAGCTCAGCAGCAGCTCTGCTCTAGACCTCAACAGACCTCAGCAGCTCTGCTCTAGACCTCAACAGCTCTGCTCTAGACCTCAGCAGCTCTGTTCTAGACCTCAGCAGCTCTGCTTCTAGACCTCAGCAGCTCTGTTCTAGACCTCAGCAGCTCATCTTCTCAGCAGCTCTACTCAGACCTCAGCAGCTCTGTTCTAGACCTCAGCAGCTCTGTTCAGACCTCAGCAGCTCTGCTCTAGACCTCAGCAGCTAGCTCGCAGCTTGCTCTAGACCTCAGACCTCAGCAGCTCTGTTCTAGACCTCAGCAGCTCTGCTCTAGACCTCAGCAGCTCTGTTCTAGACCTCAGCAGCTCTGCTCTAGACCTCAGCAGCTCTGTTCTAGACCTCAGCAGCTCAGACCTCTGCAGACCTCAGCAGCTCTGCTCTAGACCTCAGCAGACCTCAGCAGCTCTGTTCTAGACCTCAGCAGCTCTGCTCCAGACCTCAGCAGCTCTAGACCCTCTTGCTCAGACCTCTCTGCTCCAGACCTCAGCAGACCTCAGCCTCTAGAGCAGCTCTGCTCTAGACCTCAGCAGACCTCAGCAGCTCTGTTCTAGACCTCAGCAGCTCTGCTCCAGACCTCAACAGTTCCGCTCTAGACCTCAGCAATTTTGCTCCAGACCTCAGCAGTTCTGCTCTAGACCTCAGCAGTTCTGCTCTAGACTCAGCAGTTCTGCTCTAGACCTCAGCAGCTCAGCAGTTTTGCTCTAGACCTCAGCGGCTCTGCTCCAGACCTCAGCAGTTCTGCTCTAGACCTCAGCAGTTTTGCTCTAGACCTCAGCAGTTTTGCTCTAGACCTCAGCGGCTCTGCTCCAGACCTCAGCAGCTCTGCTCTAGACCTCAGCAGTTCTGCCAGAACTCTAGTCTGCTCTAGACCTCAGCAGTCTCTGCTCTAACCTCAGCAGTTCTGCTCTAGACCTCAGCAGTTTGCTCTAGACCTCAGCGGCTCTGCTACAGCCTGCTCAGAGCCTCTAGCTCTAGACCTCAGCAGTTTTGCTCTAGACCTCAGCAGTTTTGCTCTAGACCTCAGCGGCTCTGCTCCAGACCTCAGCATTTCTGCTCTAGACCTCAGCAGTTTTGCTCTAGACCTCAGCAGTTTGCTCTAGACCTCAGCGGCTCTGCTCCAGACCTCAGCAGTTCTGCTCTAGACCTCAGCAGTTTTGCTCTAGACCTCAGCAGTTTTGCTCTAGACCTCAGCGCTCTGCTCTAGACCTCAGCTCTGCTCTAGCTGCTCTAGACCTCAGCTCAGCTCAGCAGCTCTGCTCAGACCTCAGCAGCTCTGCTCCAGACCTCAGCAGTCTGCTCTAGACCTCAGCAGTTCTGCTCTTCAGTTCTGCTCTAGACCTCAGCAGCTTGCTCTAGACCTCAGGCAGCTCCTCTAGACCTCAGCAGTTCTGCTCTAGACCTCAGCTGTTTTGCCTAGCACCTCAGCAAGCTCTCTCTAGACCTCAGCAGTCTGCCTGCTCTGCTCCAGCAGCCTCTGCTAGACCTCAGCAGCTCTGTAGCTCAGCAGCTCTGCTCTCTAGACCTCAGCAGCTCTGTTCTAGACTCGCAGCTCTTCTCTACCTCAGCAGCTCTGCTCTAGACCTCAACCAGACTCAGCAGCTCTGCTCTAGACCTCAACAGCTCTTCTAGACCTCAGCAGCTCTGTTCTAGACCTCAGCAGCTCTGCTCTAGACCTCGCAGCTCTGTTTCTAGACTCAGCAGCTCTGTTCTAGACCTCAGCAGCTCTGTAGACCTAGTCTAGCTCTAGACCTCAGCAGCTAGCTCTGCTCTAGACCTCAGCAGCTCTATGCTCTAGACCTCAACAGGACCTCTCAGACCTCAGCAGCTCTGCTCTAGACCTCAGCAGCTCTCAGACCTGCTCTCTAGACCTCAGCAGCTCAGAGCTCAGACCTCAGCTCTGCTCTAGACTCAGCAGCTCTGTTCTAGACCTCAGCAGCTCTGTTTCTAGACCTCAGCAGCTCCTCAGCAGTTCTAGACCTCAGTGCTGCTCTGACCTAGACCTCAGCAGCAGCTCTGCTCTAGACCTAACAGCAGCTCTCTAGACCTCTAGACCTCAGCAGCTCTGTTCTAGACCTCAGCAGCTCTAGACCTCCAGCTCTAGCAGACCTCAGCAGCTCTCTAGACCTCAGCAGCTCTGGCTCTAGACCTCAGCAGCAGGCTTCTCCCAGACCTCAGCAGCTCTCAGCAGCTCTGCTAGACCTCAGCAGCTCTGCTCTCAGCAGACCTCAGCAGCAGCTCTCTGCTCTAGACCTCAGCAGCTCCAGCTCAACATCAGCAATTTTGCTCCAGACCTCAGCAGTTTCTGCTTTCTCTAGCTCAGCAGTTCTGCTCTAGACCTCAGCAGTTTTGCTTAGACCTCAGCGGCTCTTGCTCTAGACCTCAGCAGGCTCTGCTCTCTGCTCTCAGACCTCAGCAGTGCTGCTCTCAGCTCCTCAGCACCCTCACTCAGTTTTCTGCTCTAGACCTCAGCAGCTCTCTGCTCTAGACCTCAGCAGTTCTGACTCTCAGCAGTTTTGCTCTAGACTCAGCGGCTCAGCAGACCTCCAGCCTCAGCAGTTCACCAGTTTGCTCTAGACCTCAGCAGTTTTGCTCTAGACCTCAGCGGCTCTGCCTCCCTCAGCAGACCTCAGCAGTTTGCTCTCAGCAGATTTGCTTAGACCTCAGCGCTCTGCTCCAGACCTAGCAGCTCTAGTTCTGCTCTAGACCTCAGCAGTTTTGCTCTAGACTAGCAGTTTTGCTCTAGACCTCAGCGGCTCTGCTCTAGACCTCAGCAGTTCTGCTCTAGACCTCAGCAGTTTTGCTCTAGACCTCAGCGGCTCTGCTCCAGACCTCAGCAGTTCTGCTCTAGACCTCAGCAGCTCTGCTCCAGACCTCAGCAGCTCTGCTCTAGACCTCAGCAGCTCTGCTCTAGACCTCAGCAGTTCTGCTCCAGACCTCAGCAGTTCTGCTCTAGACCTCAGCAGTTTTGCTCTAGACCTCAGCAGTTTTGCTCTAGACCTCAGCGGCTCTGCTCTAGACCTCAGCAGTTCTGCTCTAGACCTCAGCAGTTTTGCTCTAGACCTCAGCGGCTCTGCTCCAGACCTCAGTAGTTCTGCTCTAGACCTCAGCAGTTTTCAGCTCAGCGGCTCTGCTCTGCTCGACCTCAGACCTCAGCAGCTCTGCTCTAGACCTCAGCAGCTCTGCTCCAGACCTCAGCAGCTCTGCTCTAGACCTCAGAAGCTCTGCTCCAGACCTCAGCAGCTCTAGTCTAGACCTCAACAGACCTCAGCAGCTCTGCTCCAGACCTTAGCAGCTCTGCTCCAGACCTTAGCAGTTCTGTTCTAGACCTCAGCGGCTCTGCTCTAGACCTCAGCAGCTACCTGCCTCCAGACCTCAGCAGCTCTGCTAGACCTAGCACCTCAGCAGCTCTGCTAGACCTCAGAGCTCTGCTCCAGACCTCAACAGACCTCCGCAGCTCGCTCCAGACCTTAGCAGTTCTGCTCTAGACCTCAGCTCTGCTCCAGACCTCAGCAGCTCTGCTCCAGACCTCAGCAGCTCTAGCAGCTCTACTCCAGACCTCAACAGTTCTACTCCAGACCTCAACAGTTCTGCTCCAGACCTCAGCAGTTCTGCTCTAGACCTCAGCAGTTTTGCTCTAGACCTCAGCGGCTCTGCTCCAGACCTCAGCAGCTCTGCTCTAGACCTCAGCAGTTCTGCTCTAGACCTCAGCAATTTTGCTCTAGACCTCAGCAGTTCTGCTCTAGACCTCAGCAGTTTTGCTCTAGACCTCAGCAGTTTTGCTCTAGACCTCAGCAGCTCTGCTCCAGACCTCAACAGACCTCAGCAGCTCTGCTCCAGACCTCAGCAGTTTTGCTCTAGACCTCAGCAGCTCTGCTCCAGACCTCAGCAGTTCTGCTCTAGACCTCAGCAGCTCTGCTCCAGACCTTAGCAGCTCTGCTCCAGACCTTAGCAGTTCTGTTCTAGACCTCAGCTGCTCTGCTCTAGACCTCAGCAGCTCTGCTCTAGACCTCAGCAGCTCTGCTCCAGACCTCAGCAGCTCTGCTCTAGACCTCAGCAGCTCTGCTCCAGACCTCAGCAGCTCTACTCTAGACCTCAACAGACCTCAGCAGATCTGCTCTAGACCTCAGCAGCTCTGCTCTAGACCTCAGCAGCTCTGCTCCAGACCTCAGCAGCTCTACTCTAGACCTCAACAGACCTCAGCAGCTCTGCTCCAGACCTCAGCAGCTCTGCTCTAGACCCCAGCAGTTCTGCTCCAGACCTCAACAGACCTCAGCAGCTCTGCTCTAGACCTCAGCAGCTCTATACCTCAGCAGCTCTGCTCTGGACCTCAGCAGCTCTAGACCTCAGCAGACCTCATTGAGGAAGCAGCGGGGCTTTACCAGACCCAGTAATATAAAGTCATCTTATGTAATGAGCTCTGGAGCGTCGCCGGTGGGTTGAGGTCATGTGGCGGTTTTTCTTTTTTTTTTAACTTTGGTCCTGAGCGTGTTTTCTGACCGATGCTGCAGCGTCTTTCCTCATCCTTGTATTCTTTATGTAACGGCAGGATCACGTTGCTAACGGGCGCATCACTCTGATTTGGTTCAGGCGCTTCTCAGCAGACGAGCTCTTAAAGCTCGAGGACGCAGGAAAATGTGTTTTGACAGTGAACGTGACATCGGTGAGCTGCAGGGCCTCTGAGGACGTGTTTGTGTTCGTCAGGCGTGTTCATCACCAAGGGCGACGTGGGAGTCGGGACCATCGTCGGCTCGGCCGTCTTCAACATCCTCTGCATCATCGGCGTGTGCGGCTTCTTCGCTGGCCAGGTATGATGTCACAGCGCTGATGTCACAGCGCTGACGTTACTGCAGCTTTAAAACGCGTCTAAAATGTTCAAATGTTTGTAAAAAAAAAACAATAAAAGTCATCCAGGTGTAGAGATCAACCTGCTTTTATTTGTTACCTGATCGGCAGCACCTCAGTGTGACTAGAAGAGCACACCTGAGGGTCTGTGTGTTAACACAATGCCACGAGGGAAAGATATCAGCCTGTTACATTTCTGATCGCTGCTAATAAAGGCTCCTGAAGTTCAGGTCTCACAGATGATAAAATAAATGACCCCAGGATCGGACCGCCGTCTGGAGGAGTCTCTAACCGTGTCCTCTGGACAGATGAGACCAGAAACTCATCGGTCTCATCAACCTCATCGGTCTCATCGGTCTCATCGGCCTCATCGGTCTCATCGGCCTCATCGGCCTCATCGGTCTCATCGGTCTCATCGGTCTCATCGGTCTCATCGGCCTCATCGCCTCATCGGCCTCATCGGCCTCATCGGCCTCATCTGCCTCATCGGCCTCATCTGCCTCATCGGCCTCATCGGCCTCATCTGCCTCATCGGCCTCATCGGTCTCATCGGCCTCATCGTCTCATCGGCCTCATCTCTCATCGGCCTCATCGGCCTCATCGGCCTCATCTGCCTCATCTGCCTCATCGGCCTCATCGGCCTCATCTGCCTCATCGGCCTCATCGGCCTCATCGCCTCATCTGCCTCATCGCCTCATCGGTCTCATCGGCCTCATCTGCCTCATCTGCCTCATCTGCCTCATCTGCCTCATCTCATCGGCCTCATCATCTGCTCATCATCATCGGCCTCATCGGCCTCATCGGCCTCATCGGCCTCATCTCATCGGCCTCATCTGCCTCATCTGCCTCATCTGCCTCATCTGCCTCATCGGCCTCATCGGCCTCATCTGCCTCATCTCCTCATCAGTCTCATCGGTCTCATCGGCTCATCGGTCTCATCGGTCTCATCGCCTCATCGCCTCATCGGCCTCATCCCTCATCCTCATCGGCCTCATCGGTCTCATCGGCTGCCTCTGCCTCATCTGCCTCATCTGCCTCATCTGCCTCATCTGCCTCAT
>JAGFBZ010001242.1:0-48947 GCA_018398805.1 Hirundichthys speculiger | reverse complement strand
TTGTGAGAAGAAATATAAAAGCCTGTTATTAATAAAAACAGAGGACAGCCTGTCGAAGCAATACAACTGATGGCTCTTGTCTGTACTTTTCCTGTACAACACAGGACATATCTTCTGCTTACAGGTAACTCATGCTGAGGCCTGTAACAGAATTTTGGAGGCACCGCTGGGATCGGCGTCATATGCGAGGCGATGCTGATCCATTAATCCACGAACCCAAGGCAGACATCACAGGATTGGCGTGGTGGAGCGGCAGATGCGTGACTGAGGCAGCTACGGGACCACAGAGTGTGAGAGGGACCCCAGCTGGAGGAGTGCGGCACTGCTTGCTCAAGATTACTGTACTGTGAGACGCTGCTAGCCGAGGAAACCGACATGGAGGACGTTGAAAGGAAAGAACTGGCGTGGGAGATAAAGAAAAGTCTTCACACGCTGACGGCAGAGGAACTCTTTCAAGTCGTCAGGAACATCACACCAGTACCTGATCTGGATCCTTTAACTGTCATCCAGAGTGATGAGGAGAGTTGTGTTGATTACATATGCACATACGTGAGTTGCAAAACATTGCTTGATTTAGAGGACCAGGGATTGTCTCATTTGTTGTGTTTGAAAGATGTGATTACTGGACTTATTGCTATTCGTGCTACTGAAGTCAGCCAACCTGTAGTATCAGGGGGTGAGGTTGTTATACTGACATCAACACCATCTTCACCCACCACAGTAGCACAGCAGAGTAACACAGAAAGTAAGTCAGCAGACACACTTACCATCGATTCTGCAGATCCACAATTGGCAGAGTATCAAATGCTAATGGCTAATTATGAGGCTTTGGGTAAAAAGTTAACTGAGTTTAAAACAGCTCCTGTTCAAAATGCACCTACCTCCATTGCCACACAGCGGCCACATTCGAGAGCAGGAAGTCGAGCCAATAGCTACCTGACAACAGATTTAACACACAACAAACCTGATGACATGGTTTCCTTAAGAGACTTGTCATTTCTGCAGCGCAGAGAATTCAAAGTTCACGGGGGTCAGGTCGGGGACAGTACATCAGACATCAGCTACCATGGACTGTGTAAGCAGATTGATGAGGGACTGATAGCAAAGTATACAGAGAGTGAGATAATCCAAGGTGTACTACGCATCATCAAATCAGGACAATTTAAGGACATGCTGATAAACAAAGATGACCTAACCCTCAGTGAACTCAGAAGCTTCATGCGTTCACACCTGAGTGAAAAGAGTGGAAGTGAGCTATTCCAGGAGCTAATGAGCACAAAGCAACATGAGCATGAGAGTCCCCAACAGTTTTTATACAGAATGATAGGACTAAAGCAGAAAGTCATGTTCGCTTCCAGACAAGACCACATGGACATAGAGTATGAGCCCCGCACAGTTCAGAATGTGTTTCTGCGGACTGTTCATCAGGGTCTCCTTCCCAAATACAGTGACATTCGTAACGAACTCAAGCCTCTTCTCTCTGACTGCTCAGTAACAGATGAAGCGCTGATACGACAGGTGAACAGAGTATCCAGTGAGGAGAGTGAGCGACAGCGAAGGCTCGGATATTCTTCCCGCCAAAAGGTAACCCATGCTCACACTGTTCAACTTGAAACTGATAAAAACACTGAAAAACCACCAGACTCCAAAGCAAAAAATAAAAACAAAGAGATAGAAGAACTGAGCTCAAAAGTCGATGCTCTGACCAGAATGGTTGAAGCTCTCACAGCCACTAAGACTGTGGAACAATCCTGTCAGTGTGTCCACACCCAACCAAAACACAGACAGACAGCAAAGAGATATGGTTGTCCTAAGTGTGTTGAAAAGGGCACAGACTCATGTAACCACTGCTTCATTTGTGGAGATGCAGGCCACAGAGCAGCTGGTTGTCTTAAGAGGTGGCAAGCAAAGAACTCAAGCCAACCCTCTGCTGATGTACATGCGCTAAGCAATAGTGAGTGGCAGTACACCACAAAGGCAGAGCCACGACTAGAAAACCAGACTGATGTACAAACCAACTGTGTCACTTGTCCACTCACAAACCAAGAGGCTGAAACTAATGTAAAAGTGGCTCAGTTAGTAGGAAGGAAATGTAAGATCAAGTGCTACATTAATAGCTATGCAGTGGACTGTTTAATGGACACCGGTGCCCAAGTGAGCATCCTCGATCACCAATGGGTAAAGACTTATCTCCCTGACCACAAGTTACGTCCATTGGCTGAACTGATCGGTCGGAAGACTCTCAGTGTGCTGGCTGCCAATGGTACCATCTTGCCATATGATGGTTGGGTGGGAGCGATGGTGAGCCTCCCAAACAACAGCGATCCAAACCTGGTAATACAAGTGCCCTTCCTGGTGAGCAGTGTGTCCTTGGACCGCCCCCTGATTGGTTTCAATGTGGTTGAGCAACTAATACTGGGATCAGAAGACGATGCTGCTCTCATCCCGACCCTTGTGAGCCTCATTCGTGGGGCGATGAACCTGCAGGATGACAAAGCAACTGCCTTGGTCAACTTCATCCAGACCAAACTCACCAATGAGGATGACCTCAGTCAGGGTGTGTTGAAGGTGGGTCCGCATGATGTGGTTATCCCAGCAGGTCAGGTCAGGCATGTTAAGTGTAAAGTACCATCCACATTTGACACATCAAAACCACTCGTACTCTTTGAACCCAGTGAGATCAGCCCTCAGTTACAACAGCTGGATGTTGGTGATAGCCTCATAGAGATTTGCCAGGCAAAAGTCCCCTATGTGCGAGTTCCCATAGGTAACCACACGAAACATGATGTGACCCTGCCCAGTAGGACTGCACTAGGGAGCATTGAGTCAGTAGTTAAAGTGGTGCAAACTGATGAGCTAGATCAAGCCACACCAAATGTCATTCAGGTAGCTGATGGTGATGGGCCCCCCAGAGCGCAGCTGGACAAGGGTGACAAGAGAGGCAGTGTGGTGGAACAATGGGACCCGCCAGTCGACATTAGCCACTTAAGTGAGGAACAGCAGAAAATGGCGAAGGAAATGCTGCGAGAGGAGTCAGGAGCATTCGCACGAGACGACAATGACATGGGGTGTATAAAAGGCTTGGAAATGTCTATCACACTCAATGACAACACTCCCATTCAGAAATCATATACCTCCATCCCAAAACCCCTTTACAAGGAGGTAAAGGAGTATATTGAGGACCTTCTGGCAAGAGGGTGGATTGTGAAGTCTAAATCCCCTTACTCAGCACCTGTCGTCTGCGTGCGTAAGAAAGACGGAACGCTCAGACTCTGTATCGATTACCGTCTCCTGAACCAACGGACAGTCCCAGATCGCCACCCCTTACCAAGAATCCAAGACCTCACAGACACTCTGGGTGGGTACAGTTGGTTTTCCATTCTAGATCAAGGGAAGGCGTACCACCAGGGGTTCATAGCAGAGGGGTCACGCCACCTGACTGCATTTATTACCCCCTGGGGTCTTTATGAGTGGGTGCGTATACCCTTCGGACTTACCAATGCACCTGCTGCATTTCAACGCAGCATGGAAGAAATGCTCTCACCCCTGCGAGATGAGTGTTGCATTCCATATTTGGATGACATTCTGTGCTATGCCCGCACATTCGAGGAGCACGTGGAAGGGCTGAGAAAAGTCCTGAGAGCCCTGCAGGACCACGGGGTCAAACTCAGGCCCACAAAATGTGACCTGTTCAGACGAGAGGTCCGATATGTAGGTCGTTTGGTCTCAGCTGAGGGCGTGCGCATGGATCCGAAGGATCTGGAGGCAGTGTATGCACTGAGGAAGGAAAAACCTACTACTGTCGGAGAGGTAAGGAGGATCGTTGGCTTTTTGAGCTACTATCGCTCATATATTCAAGATTTCTCAAGGCTAGCGAAACCCATCTATGAGCTTTTGCAACAAAAGAAGAGCCCAGAGCAGTCTCAGGGGAGGTGTGGGGGGCCGAAGGGAAAGGGAACCCAATTACCATCCAAGACCCCAGTCCAATGGACTGAGACACACCAAGAGACGCTGTGCAAGCTGATTGACATGCTGGCGAACCCCCCTGTTCTCGCCTATCCGGACTTTGAGCTGCCGTTTGTACTCCACACGGATGCCTCTGATAAAGGACTGGGAGCAGTCCTTTACCAGAACCAGGGTGGCACACTACGAGTGATCGGATATGGCTCGAGGACCCTCACACCCGCTGAAAGAAACTACAAGCTCCACTCAGGCAAACTTGAGTTTCTCGCTCTGAAGTGGGCCGTCTGCGAGAAATTCAGGGATTACTTGTTCTATGCCCCACATTTTACCATCTTCACAGACAATAATCCCTTGACATATATAATGCGGACTGCTAAATTGAATGCTGTTGGCTTCCGGTGGGTGGGTGAACTGTCCGATTTTAGGTTTGACATACGCTACCGGCCCGGCAAAGTGAATGTTGATGCGGACACTCTGTCAAGATGCCCACTCGACATTAGTGTGTTTGTTTCAGAGTGCACAGAGGAGCTCCCTATGGAGACTGTCACTGCCACGTGGGAAGGCTGTAGAGCAGACAAGGATGGGGACATCGCCTGGGTTGCTGCCCTGGCTCTGTCACAAAGTGAGCAGGCTGAATTAAGCAGTAGGGAACCCATACAACCCATTGACCTTGCTGAACTGCAAAAGGCCCAAAGGACAGACCCAGTGATAGGTGAGATCCTAAAAAATGAAAGGCTCTAGCCAAACTCTCACAGAGGACATGAAGCGGAATGTGACAGGCACAGTGAGAAAAATGATGCACGAATGGACCAGACTTCACATTGAGGACGGGATCTTGTATCGTAAGACAGCGGAGAGATGTCAGCTAGTCTTACCTACTAGCTTTAAATCGCTGGTCCTCAAACTTTTACATGATGACATGGGTCATGTCGGGACTGAAAGGGTCCTCAACCTGGCAAGACAACGGTTCTACTGGCCCTACATGAGGCGTGAGATTGAAGCCTATGTGACCAAGCGATGCCCATGTATAAAGCGAAAGAAACCAGTGACTCACATAAGAGCCCCAATGTCCAGCATCAGCACAAGCTCACCAATGGAGCTTGTGTCCATTGATTATCTGCATCTGGAACCTAGCAAAGGAGGCTACCAATACATTCTGGTTGTGGTAGACCACTTTACTAGATACGCACAGGCCTACCCGACCCGCAACAAGTCTGGTAGAACGGCAGCAGAGAAGATTTTCAGTGATTATATCCCCAGGTTCGGCTACCCCTCAAAGCTGCACCACGACCAGGGGCGCGAGTTCGAAAATGAGCTCTTCCGAACTCTGCAACATATGAGTGGAGTGGGACACTCACGCACGACCCCTTATCACCCCCAGGGTAACCCAGCTGAACGGTTTAACAGAACTGTATTGCAGATGCTGCGGACCCTGGGTGAGAAAAGAAAAGGAAAGGTGGAAAGAGTACCTTCCCCAGATTGTACATGCGTACAATTGTACGCGCCATGAAGCCACCGGGTACTCACCTTTCTTTTTGCTATTCGGTCGGCCGACACCCACGGTTGCCCATAGACCTGTTGCTCAGGCTGTCAACAAGCAAGGAGCCCCAGACAGCGAGGAGTTATGCTGAGAAGTGGGCGGAGCGGATGACTGAGGCATACCGCATAGCTTCAGAAAACAGCAAAAACTCGAGTACACGGGGAAAAAGGTATTATGACATGCACACAAGAGGAGTCGTGTTGCAACCTGGAGACCGGGTGCTGGTACGAAATCTAAGTGAAAGAGGTGGTCCGGGCAAACTGAGGGCATATTGGGAAAATGCTGTGTATGTCGTGGAAGAGCAAATCAGAGACAGCCCAGTCTATAAGGTCATCTCAGAGAGGGACAGGAAGAAGTCACGTGTCCTGCATCGTAACCTGTTACACCTCGTCAACGACTTACCAGTCGACCTGCCTGAAACAGGGGAGAAAGCAAAGACAACCCCAGAGGGGACAAAAGGGAAAAGAACTGTAAGAGGGACACAACTGCAACAAAACAGTGAAACAAGCTCTGGTGAGGATGACGATTCCACCTATTACCAACTAAGATATAACCTGAGAACTGGAAACAGAAAGAACGTCATACCTACCGATGAACCCACCTGTGTTCCACAGAGGAATTCAGCTCCTGCTGAATCGAGTCACATGGCCAGTTCTGGAAAACCTGCAGAGGAAAGAGAATTAAGACAGACCAAGGAGACACCTGTAAGACTGACACGAGGGCAAAGAGAAACCGAACAAGAGTGGTGTGACAAACAAAGCATGGAACCTGACGTGTTTGTTGAAGAGGGGAAAAATGTGAGTGATATGGAGTCAGGGGTCATTCACGCGCCAGTCACAGAGAGTGAAAGTGAAACTGGACAGCCTGTGTCAGAAGAGACTCATGCTGGACCCGGCCTGGCCCCTCAGTCAGATGAACAAACACTCAGAAGGTCCAGTAGAGATAGGCGACCAGCAGCACTGTTCACCTACAACGCTTTAGGCCAGCCTTCACTTCAGATTCAACCATCGGTTGATAGTGTAGAGGTTTTTGAGGCGCCACACATGACATTTTGGAACATGCAATCATACACTCCGACACCTTACTCTGTTCCAATCGCACCTCACATTCCATCACCATACCTGTCACCACCATACACATGGCCAGTATATTATAACATGCCTATGTACACTTAAGAGATTAAGAAGGGAGCAAAGATAGCACTGAGAGTTGAATGATATTGAGTAAATGAGTTAAAGAGAGTAAAATGTCAGGAGCCATTTTATTTTTTTGTTGGGGAATGTGTGACACCTACAAATGTATGGTCACAATTGTTAAGTTGTTTGAATTATTGTGTAATTTGCTGTGAAAAGGGCCCAATTTAAATGTGTTTTTGGATGTGTTTTAGTAAGGTGCGTTTCCTCAACCCCACCACAAGAGGGAGTATCGTCAAAAATGAGCGCTGGTTGTAGCAATATGCGCCAGGCTTCCGTCCCTCAAACAGAGGACAGCCTGTCGAAGCAATACAACTGATGGCTCTTGTCTGTACTTTTCCTGTACAACACAGGTTAGTAATGTGTGTAAAGTTGTCACAATGTATCCCGAAGGACTTGTAAAGCCTTTTTGATGTGTTATTTGAGTTAAGTTTGAGACAGAGAAAATGGGGTGGGGTGTTAGAAACTTTAAGGGACGTAGCAATATAGCTTTCTTTTCCTCGGTAAATAATGAAGCAAAATGGCGGCCGTATTGTCGATGTTTTCATTTGGTTGTATAGAGCTCCTGGGCATTTCCATTTCATTTCAAATGTGATTTTGATTAAAACTGTTAACTCATTGTACTGTGTTTATAAGGTAAACATGTTAAACAAGGTATTTTTGTATGGTTAAAAGACTGACATTTGTTAATATAAGGTCGGCATTATGGTTTAAAAATGTGTAAATGTGTTCAGACATGCAGTAGAAGCGAGAAGCTGCTAAGCGGGCTGTAAACACAGTGTAGTATCACTGGTGGGATATTTTAGCTAGGTTGGTTAAAGCAGCATGTGTAAAATGTGTGTTTTAGAGCACATTAGTTATCTACAGTGATTTGTAGTTAAGCTGTTACTGGTAATGACAGATGGATGTTATGTTAACAGTATTAAGTTAATTAAGATGTGATGTTTATTGGAAGATATGATGTTTAACATTGTGAGAAGAAATATAAAAGCCTGTTATTAATAAAAACAGAGGACAGCCTGTCGAAGCAATACAACTGATGGCTCTTGTCTGTACTTTTCCTGTACAACACAGGACATATCTTCTGCTTACAGGTAACTCATGCTGAGGCCTGTAACACTAGTACCGAGGGCTACAGTACCCTCATACTGCTGTTCTTTTGGCCAGAATCGTCCGGGACTCTCAGCAAGACTATGAGTAGTACGAGATTAAATGTTAACGAAAACTCACCCGGCTGTATTCATTTGGAACAAAGTTCTTTCTGTTGATAGTTTTCACCCACGTCTTCCTAACTTCTTGTTTTGCAAACAAGGCAGTCTCCGTGCATACTTTCTTCTTCCATTGTTGAATTTTCACGCCATTGTTGGCACAGTTTATGACGGAACATTATTCCCACTCGACCTACTCGACATTATAAAAATATATATTTGTAGAAAGAGAAAAACACTGGTTAATCTGCGAGCCGGTGAAAGTGTCGCTCTGTAGTACCCTCCAGCAATGGCGGACGGGGTACTTCCGGGGGGCTGGCCCGAAAAGGTCTATATCCGCTATGCTGCCCCCTCTCTGGAGGGAGGGTATCATAGCGGCTGCTGCAGGACAGGCAGTAATCTCTACGGCAGTAATCGAGGGAGAAAACGAAACGACAACGAAAACGAAGCTGAATTTATCTACAATTCAGTTTAGTTTTAGTTAGTTTTACATCCTTCATTGTAGTTTTTATTTAGTTTTCGTTTTTTTTTAAATTGTAGTTTTTATTTTTATTTCAGTTAACTGAAATATTTTTTCATTGCTAGTTTTAGTTTTAGTCTTAGTTTTCGTTAACTATAATAACCCTGCTTATTAGTAAAAACCATTAAGCTGCATGCAATTTGGCAGTGTTTATTGTGAGGCATTTACAGGCGTGCTCTCAAACTGGACTTTCAGATTTAAAACTCAAATAGCGGTCAACAGAAAATATCAGCACCCTGCCTCCTCTCTCATCATTCAAACAAAGTGTCAGAGGTGCAGATGATAATCATGAGACAATCAGCCAGCTCCAGTGAGACACCCACACACAGTCAGCTCCACCCACACACAGTCAGCTCCACCCACACACAGTCAGCTCCACCCACACACACACCGTGACAAATGGGAAGCACTTTCCTGCCTCTACATTCCGGCCCCTAATTATTATACCATAATAATTACCAAACAACAGTAATACAGTCAAATGCAGGTAAGTACAACAAGATGAGCAAACTTTTTTTTTTTTTTGCAACGTGAAAAAAGTTCAATTTCAATGTCCTTGAACAACCAGCTTCTTCAAGTGGCTTCAAGTGTCTCTCGGCCAGAGGTTCCATAAAGTATGAAGCCACGTTATGATAAGGTCTGTCACAAGTCATATATCCAAAGTCAAGGCAAGTCAAACAAGTCAAGTCAACAAGTAATCCATCATGTGTCTTCGGCTGCCAGAAGTAGGCAAATCTTTGTGACAGGTCTGTCCAAACAACTCGTCTTTGTCTTGATCTTGACTTGACAATCAAGGCCTCTTCTATCCTGAACCGTTTTGACACCTCTTCCCATGATCCAAGAATTGCGGGGCGCAGAGTCATCCACAACAAGTACAATGTCTTCTGCAATAAAATTACGCTGAATTCCGTTCCATTTTTGACGCTCTTGAAGCTGTGGTAAGTATTCCTTTATCCATCGCTTCCAGAACAAATTGGACATGTACTGTATCTGTTTCCATCTACGTACTGCATACAAGTCCTCCTTTTGGAAAACACCAGGTGGGAAAGATGGCTGACCTTTAAGGAGAAGAAGATGGTTGGGAGTCAAAGGCTCAAAGTCATTTGGGTCTGTGGATGCTTTTGTGATTGGTCTGCTATTAAGAATAGCTTCAATCTCACACAGCAAAGTGTGGAGACTATCATCATCCAGAGTCTGTACTCTCAGAGTAGAATTAAGGACTTTCCTGACTGAGCGAATCAACCTCTCCCACGCTCCCTCCCCCATGATGGGACCCACTTGGAGGATTAAACTTCCACTTTATTCCCTTTTGTAGGAGTTCGTCATGGATATGAGACTGATTCCACTGATCCAAAGACCTTTTCAACTCTCGATCAGCGCCTACAAAGTTGGTTCCATTGTCAAAGCAGAGTTCTCTGACTTGGCCTCTCCTTGCTATAAAGCGACGTAGAGTATTGATGAAAGAATCTGTCTCTAACGATGCAGCTACTTCAATATGGACAGACACAATGCAACATTCCACAAGTTTTTCCTGGCCCATGGTGCGTAAAATAATTTTTGTTCCTCTTCCTACTATATTCAACTTATTCATCAGACCTGATGTACAAACGCAACCAGAACTGCCTTGGTCCAAAAAGGCGCAGGTTTCCACAATTTTGTGACTCCTTTTAGACTTAATCTTGACTGGCACGATGGAGAGTTTACAGTCATGGTCACCGGCCCCAGTGAGACCACTGCTTTGCACTGCCACAGGGGAGCCTTTTTTTGAATCCATTTCACCTCCTTGATCTTTAATTTGCTCTTTATTCTTGGGGTAAATATGAAGCATGCTAGGGTGACTAGCTCCACATGTTCTGCATGACAGTCACCTCCTACAATCCTTACTTATGTGCCCTATGCACAGGCAGCCAAAGCAGACTCCCACTGAGACTCCTTCCTTTTTGACATGGGCCTTTCCATCCATTGACACCATTGTGGTTAAGCTACTTCCTTGGTTCCGTGTGTGACGCTGATAGTTATCTTTTCGATGGTCTTTAGTTAGCATTGTCTTCGCTGTATCCTGTATGTTGCCAAATACAGGGTCTGCTATAGTTCTGACCTGGCGCTCAATGAAGTTTACAATGTCAGGAAAAGTAGCTCGTTGATGACGGGTCTCTTGAATATCGTACGCTACTGACCTCCATTTATCTCGCAGTTTATATGGCAATTTCCTGATCACTGTCAGCATGTTTGCAGGCATGTTAAGTTCGGTCATGTACTGTATGTCATCCATAGCATTACAACATCCTCTCAAAAAAAGGCCATAAGCCTGGAGAGACTTGATATCCTCAACTTTCACCACAGGCCATGAGACTGCCTTTTCCATATAAGCTGAAGCAACCCTTTGCTCGTTTCCAAAATGCTCTTCCAACAAAGCCTTGGCCTTTTGGTATCCTCTGTCTGCAGGCATTTGTTGGCAGCTTCGTACAAGCTCTCGTGGTTCTCCTCTTGTGTACTGTGATAGGAAATGCAGGCAGTCTCCAGCATCACTTGTTCTCTCCTCTACATTATGCTCAAAGGCTCTCATGAACGCATGATAATGTAAAGGATCTCCATCAAAGATCTGAATCTCTCGTTTCGGTAAATGAGACATATGATACTGTTGAGCCAGCAAAGCAGAAATTTCATTTTGTCTTGCCATTATGGTTCGCAAGTTGTAACTATCACTACCAACTGGTATCTGAGCATGTGAACTGACTCCTGGCTGAGGACCTGGAACACTCATGCTATCAGGAGCTGTCAAAAATCCAGGTGGCCTCTGCTGGGCTACTTGACAGCTAACAGCAATTTTCCTTTCATTTCCTTTGGTCAGATGGGACTTGGATGCGGCTCGACCCTCGTACACTCCTCGACCAGCAGTCACAAATGTGTCAGCCTCAGCATTAAGAGCAGCATGAGCCCCTCTGACCATGTAGAATTCCATTCCATCTGATCTTCTACTGCAGCTGCCTTTCACACTGCTTCTTGAGACTCTTAAGACTTCCATCTTAGCTTGAGCAGCTGCTATTTCCAACTCAAGCTCAAATCTCTCTTTTCTTTTCTTTATTTCCTCCTCTTGCTGGTCCAATTCTTGTTTTTGTTTAAGTAATTTCTGACGAGTGAGAAGAGCAGCGACTTCAGCCTCTGCTTTGACACAAGAAGAGGAGACACGAGAAGAGGAAAGGGATGAGGTTGAAGTTCTTGAGTTGCCAGGTTTTAATTAATATTTTTTGGTTCCAACATTTGAAATGCTGTCGTTTGGATTTATGTCATCCTGCAGTAATCCACAGAGGGCATCCTCCTCAATGTTTGCGTCTTGAAGTAAACGGTCCTGTTCCATGTCAAGAACTTTCTTATCATGATCTGGCTCCTGCGGTGACAAACTTGGAGTAGTTTCACTTTCCTTGTTAGTATTTAGCAGTTTCTCCACTTCGTCTGTTACATGCCTTGAGACAGGTCTCTTTATTTCAGAAAGCCAAAATTTCACATCCTCAATAAACCCTTTGTTGTATTTGTTGATGCTTGAAAACCACTTCCTTTGTTTATCCTTTTCCATGTCAGGTAATATTTCCATTAGTGATCCATGCAGGGAAATAACCTCATCATGCAATGGTGCCAAAATGTCCAGTTGAGTCTGTACCTGTGAAGCTTTATCGTCATCCTTCATGAGCTCCTTCAAAGTAATGATGGCACCTTTTATTTTATTCACTTTTGTTTGACGTTCCTTTTGGAGAGTTTCCATCTTATACACCCAGGCCTTTTCAGTAAGATTAATTTTCCTTTTGACAGTTTCATTGCTTTCAATTTCCTTTGCATTTGAATCACTCTTTGACCCACTGACATGTGAACCAGCTTTTGACCCACTGATATGTGAACCAGCCTTTGACCCACTCATATTGACATCCAGTGCAGTATGTTTTCAGAGAGCAAACGTCACAATCCACATACAACTTCCCTTGCACAAGTCTGATTCCACAAACAATCCAATATTGTCTTCAATTCCACAATCCACACTCCAAATCAGACTTGAACATCAGCAATAAATCCAGTTTCACTCCTTTAATGTCCACAAACAATTGGTCCACTTCTTCCACAGGTTAATTCAATCTTGAGCAATATGGCAAGAGCGACATCAAACATCCCCTTTAGCATCCAAGTGCATCCAAAATGCAACTTTCGCCAGCATCAGCTGTGTTCAGGCAAGTTTCAACTTCACAGCATGAAAAACTGAGCTCAACATACCTTGGGTTGCGCTCCACTTTGTCACTTTGTTCATATTTACTCACGGTCAACTTCCAATGTGGCTGAGTGGTCCATTGTTTCCTGCACAAATCCAGCAAAGACTCTGACAGACTGGCTCTGAAGCTGTTTCTGTTGACAATGTAGTGTGACTATCAAGACCCAAATAGTCACTGAGAAAGGATTTCAGGGATCTGTCCGACACGCTTGTTCTTATTAGTAAAAACCATTAAGCTGCATGCAATTTGGCAGTGTTTATTGTGAGGCATTTACAGGCGTGCTTTCAAACTTGACTTTCAGATTTAAAACTCAAATAGCGGTCAACAGAAAATATCAGCACCCTGCCTCCTCTCTCATCATTCAAACAAAGTGTCAGAGGTGCAGGTGATAATCATGAGACAATCAGCCAGTTCCAGTGACACGCCACACACAGTGAGCTCCACCCACACACAGTCAGCTCCACCCACACACACACCGTGACAAATGGGAAGCACTTTCCTGCCTCTACAGTTATACTGCAGATTGTCTCTATTTTGACTTTGACTGGAGCGTTGAGGTGGCCAGTCTTTTAAAAGTCTTAAAGACAAGTTGAAAAAAATCAGAGTTTGCTGCCCCCCCAAAAGAGGAATCCACTGACTTTTGTTCAGTTTTTTTTTTCAGAAAGCAACCGATTACTCTGTTTAAAAACGGTTTTTCTCTGTCTTCTCACTCTATGCCACCAGAGGGAGCTGTTTCACTTCTTTATTCACTCAATTGTTATCAAAACGCAGAGCTGATAGCATTAATCTGCAGTCACTACAGAGGTTTACAGAGAGAGGGAAAAACCGTTACTGATATATATTTTTATCTCTTTTTTAGCTCCATCTTCATTACAGTCTCTGCTTAAATGATCACTCACTACTCATCTGTTGTCATTTTCACATAATCCAGATGAGGAACTCAAACACAGCCTGGAGGATAGGTTACAATGACAAGCAAAATGTGGGAACTTTTTACTGAACTGTGTTTTACTGAGAATAGTTATGTAAGTATAAGATAAACTGATCTCATAAAGACATAAAATCAAATGTGAAACTTTTTTTGTCAAAACATTCTACAGAATGTATTTTTTATATATATTAGCTTTATACAATTTAAATTTGAAAAATACCAAAGTGCAGGTTGAAAAAAAAACTCAACTCCATGAGATTTGAGGTCTTAATGAAGCTTTATAAACAGGCAACTATGAACTCCACTAAGCAGCTGCACTGGACTCACAAATTTAAATTTCATTGCTCACAAAGGAGTAAAGGATTTTATAAGACGATTAGGAATATGCCCTTAGTTTGGTGGAAGTCAACTTGAGTCTGGAAAGCCAGGAACTGATTAAAGGGTCAAAACAAGTAAAAACAAAACACCTGTTGGACTGCAAAAGATCTTTATTAAAGGTTAATACACTCTAAAGTGATTCTAGACTGTATGTCACCTGCACAAATCCAGAACAGCTCCCAAGGACCAGTCACTGGAGGAAAATGTTTTCTGCATCCTCACCACAAAGTTTAAAATCAGAACTTTATGAACTGACTTCTAATGCAAATAAAATTTGAGTAAGTTGTGTTTTGAGTTCAGAGGGTATTTTTCTCACGAGCATCTCAACAAACATGTCCTCAGCTGCTTGGCAAAGGATAGAACTGATTATGATTTGGGCTCTTGCTGCAGCCACTAACAAAAAAAAAAGTAAAAGAAACATTTTTTTTTAATTATCTCTGGGGGGCAATCGTCACACTATTTGTCAAATAAATAAATCTAAATAAAGTCTGGAGTCATTTTCAGTCTTCAACCTCAATTAGAAAAAGTTGGGATGATATGGAAATTTCACATAAAAATAATGCAGCTCTTCTGAAATCTAATTTGATCTGTTTTCTATTTTCTAATCTATCTAATTTGATTTTCTTTCTATTTTCTATTTCTATTGAAAAATGCATTGAGGTGCCTGAAAAAGGTCTAATTTTGAAGGAGGCATATGCTGTTCTAACATAGTTTACATTTCTCTATTCATGCTGGTGTCAAAAATTTACTTTACCAAAGGCACAAAAAACATCCCATCCCATCACAGACCTTGGAATTTTGTACTTTCCTGCAGGGTTATTTTCACCTTTGGTCCTGAGCTCATTTCCTCCAAAAAGATATCTGGAATTCGTCTGACCACGCTACATGCTTCCATGGTGTGATGGTCTATCACAGATACCTACAGGCCCAGAGACGTCCATGTCACCTCAGGACTAGATTACAATAAGACTTGTTTTCAACACTGTACAGCATTAAGTGACATGTGTTGCTACCTAAAACTCTACAGTGTCAAAATTAACAACACATTGCTCTGTACTGTGATGTTTGACTAAGGTTTCTCAAATGTTATGTCAACTATTGATAATTTATGGTTATTTATGCAGTTAATGAACTGCATTTCCATACTGCTTTTTTAGTTGACCACTCAAAGTGTTTTCATACATTCCCCCCCAGCTCCACACAGCACTCTCTCAGTCAACAGACACGTACATATTATTATTATTTTCCTGTGGGGTCCATACAGAGCTTTTTTTTCCCTAATACAGTCATGGAAAAAATTATTAGACCACCCTTGTTTTCTTCAGTTTCTTGTTCATTTTAATGCCTGGTACAACTAAAGGTACATTTGTTTGGACAAACATAACGATAACCACAAAGATTGCTCATAAGAGTTTTATTTAAGAGCTGATATCTTACCATTTTCCATGGTTTTCTTGATTATAACCTTAATCACTTAAGTTTTTACATCAATAGCTATGGCGTTGTACGGCCAAAAACACTGTTTTTATGCATTCAGTGTTTTCTTTTCTGTCTGTTTTAGTCACATGATGACGTTTGCTGGTACCAGGTATTAAATGAACAAGAAAGTGAAGAAAAAATGGTGCTCTAATAATTTTTTCCATGACTGTATACACACAATTACACAATCAATGTACTGGAGGCATAAGGGGGTTCACCGTCACTGAGTATAATATTGATCTAGTTCAAGGTAGTGCCATTTTAAAGATGAGGTATCCAGCTCAGGCTTGCTCTCTTTCCCTTTATGTACTGAAATTCCTCTCAATTCCTTGAATGGTTTTGTTATATTTTGCAGTGTACGAGGAGAAATACACAAATTTCTTCAAACCTCTTCTTTGGAGATCATTGCATTGAAATATTTCAGTGATTTTCTCACATATTTGTTGACGATGTGGAGATCCTCTTTGCTCCTCAAAGCCTCGGCCTTTCATTGGTACAATCGCCTTATCAGCTTTTTTTTTCAAACATGTTACAGGCATGAAATGCAAAAATGGATGCATATTAACAATGAGATGAACTAATGAGAAAATGCACGAAACATCTTGGGGTTCATACAAGGACATAAACAACAAAGCAAATCTAAGAATCAGTGTGTGTTGCTTTTCATTTTCATTTTCTATATTGTCTCAATTATTTTCGAACTTGGAGTCGTTGTTGTATGGCAGCCATTCCCAAACTTCAGAATACCAAGGCCCAATTTGAAATGTGAAAAATCTCTGCGGCCCACCAAAACCTTTAATCACAACTGTGATCAACATTCAGGACTAGAAGCTATGTTCTGACATTAATGTAAGGGGTCAACAAATAAGGTGACACTTGTCATATTAAGTTAAGATGACAGTAGAATAACACTTAACTGGTTTGTTTTGTTACTTCTTAATGTTTTTAAATCATGTCGTTAATATTTTACAGTAATTAAAAACATATTTAAAAAAGTTTGAGGATTTAAAACATACTTGTTTAATTTTAAGGCCCTTTGACGGCCCACCTGCAGTACCGCGACGGCCCACCAGGGGGCCGCGGCGCACACATTGGGAATCACTGTTGTATGGTACAGTTTTCATGACATGTAGAGAGTATTAACGGCTTGTTATAGAGCAGCACAGGCCCTTGTGTCCGCTTGTATCGCCACTAGAGGTCCCTGTTTGTCTGGACGCAGCCTGTTTCATTAATATAAGCCAGCCACCGCCGTCACAACCGCCCCCTACTGCCACGACACGACGCCCCGGCATCGCATCGGCTCCCGGGCTGTGGCATCACCGAGCGGGGAGGGGCTCCGGTTCTCACAATTGGCTGGTACTGTAATAGCATCGGCTTTACTGTAGATCCGCGTCCACAGAGGATGTACGGGAGCGGTGGCCTTTCCGTTTGCCTGGAGCCACGGACTTCAACATGATTTTAAGAGAATTGTAGCACACTACTCTCCCACCCTCACCTCGGTACTCGACCCCCCGAACCCCACGCTGTTTTGGACCGAGAAGAGATGCAGCCAGAAAATCTCGGATCCGCTGTCCGGACGCCGCGAGAGGAGGAGGAGAGGAGCATGTAACCGGCGGAGGCTCCACCTGACACTTATCTCCGCCTTTCTTCACAATTATCCTCAAAATTGGAGGCTTCTCGATGCGTTGACTAATTTCTCGTGGTCACGTTGGATATTATCTTCAGTGAAAATGAGCGAAGAAGTGTCAGAGGTCCCCAAAGAGCTCCTGGGTAAGAGCAGACACATTTGTAGCCATGTGTTCCTCCTGCAACAATCACCAGCGCTTCTCCTACTTGCAGTGTTCATTTGTTCCTCGTGGAAACTAATGTTTAATGTCACTATCGGACTCTCTTAATGTATTATACTCTTGTAATGCAGGCAAACTTGCTGTGCTGAGACAGAGCCGCAGTGTTACTGTCTTTATTAATACACAACCATTACAGCAACCGGATCAGCATTTTTATTAGACAGCAGCCTCCTATAACATTAATGTTGCAGAATTTCTCAGATAATTTTCCTAAAACTACAAATTCACCGTTTATAGAGGCTTTACATTATGGGACTTGGAGTAGTTCAGCTGCAGGGAAGCTGTTTACACATGAAACTCTGCCACAAGGTGCTCACATTTTTAAAGGAAGGTGGACTCCAGACTATATTAGGAAGAAAAGCTGAATAGTTCAGATGTGAGGTCGGTCTGTCAGATGTGTGTGCATAACTCACAGGATTATTTTTCCCCCACAGAAACCTTGGTCCGCTGCTGCATCTCTGACCTGGGGTTTGGCCTCAGTATCCCTGCTCTCTGTCTTCTCTCTACTTGTTTGTACTGATTGTGGACAGACCTTAACATGTGTGCAGCTGTTTGGCTTTAGCTCAGGGCTTCTTTGTTTGGGAAAGTAATTCATTGCCTGACACCTCAGTGTAAGATTGGATGACCCCCAAGAGCATTCTCTTTTTTTGGTTGTTTTAGGTCATTTTCCTAATCGTGGGACAACATGGACTGATGCAGAATTTTACTGGGGTTTATAATAAAATGTTGCTGGGTCATCAAGTCGCAGAATATTCTGGCCAGCCGCTTCAGTTGAAGTTTGCACCTTAACACGGTTGTCACATTCTACTTTTCATCCTGACTGCTGGTTATGGTGTTGTATCTCTACCAACGTGAGAGCTGAAGCAACATTACAAACTGACATGAAACTGTGTGGAGAGGAGAGTGGACATACGATGCCTTGGTCTCAAGCCTTGGTGCAGGTCCTGGTCACTAGTGCTCGTCTTTATGATACTATTGGGATTTTTGTGATAAATTTAGCAAAAGTCTTGTAGTTATAAACAATGTCTGGGGATTTGGCTGACTACATTGAGTTTGATCTTCTGCTTTTGGCCTGATGGACTGGTGACCGGTCCAGGGTTTACCCAGGTGTACCTTCACCTTTCTCACAATGACGTCATACCCACACCGAGAACAAAATGATGTGGATATAGAAAATAGATGCATTGATATTTTGGTTTTCTGCACAAAAATAAATTTTATTTGCATTCAATAGTGTTTTTTTTTCCTCTAGCATTAGAAACAGATTCCTAACGTTCCATACTGTAATTTCTATAGCTCTTTGTTGCATTTTTATCTCTCCACTGGAGGGTTTCCCAGTTCCTCTTGACCAGTCCATCCAGTTGGGCACACTCGCCATCAGGAAAATAGTGCGTCATGATCCCATGTCATGAGATGTTGTCTGTAAAAGTGTATTGTTTGGAGCGTTCTCTGGTGTGTGTGATTCAGCAGCATTAGCGCTCCTGCCTGTCAGCGCTCAGGAGGAATTTCAGCGTGATGCTACACGTGGAACAAAGTCTGGCTTTTCTCTGTCTGGTTACAGAACATGTTACGCTCTGCTTATCTTGACGTTTCCAGCAGACAAACAATATTCCGCATTGTTTTTATGTAATTTATATATGTATAAATTCAAAGAAATCACAGTTTAATAGACTGGCAAAGCAGCATCAATGAACAATTTGTGGAGTCATGCTGCATCAGGAAAAAAGGAAACGGAGACGTTGTGTTTAGAGATGTTTCAAAACCATTTTTTCCCTTCTGATACCGATTCATGAGCTGTGGATATCGGCTGATACCGACTACTGATCCGAGTATGATATTAAAAAAAATTGCACCAAGCCTGACTGTAATATAATTATCATTGTTGTAAAACATGAATAAATACAGCAAATCCAAGCCATTTATGTCCATTTACTTCCAAATAGAACAGTATAAAACAGAATTGCAAAATTAAAAAGTATTTCTTTTTGCTGGTCGTGTTACAGGAGTAACCAGTAAATAGATCGTTAAATATAAATTACTTGGTATCGGTTGGTGTCTGGACTCCCGTACTCGCCGATACCGATACTGGCTTTTTTGGCAGTATCGGAGCAACTTCTGATACTGGTATTGGAATCAGAACAACATTAATTGTGTTAAACTGCCTGAACAGAAACAATTCTCTGTACGCCGAGCATTCTTGCATGTATTTGAGCGCAGATTGCATATGAACTAATTAGTGCCTGTTAAGGAGCTGCTGTTTGGGGAAACACGGTGAAGTGAAAGGGTCAAACAGGAGATGGTTAGAGTTGGGAGCAATCCAGTCCAGTATTGGTATTAGGGGACCAGTTCTGGCATAATTCACTGATCGTATATCAGAATGACAACACCAGTCTGAAAATTCAATTCAAATTCAAACATTTAAGTTTTTACAGCTAAAATAGCCCTACTTGGTCGATCCTGTTCATATAATTAATGTTATTTCTTTTAGCTCATTCAAAGAGTTGGATAATACACTCCTTCTCAACAGTAAATCAAACAACATACAGTCTGACGTCACCAAAAGACAAGTTTTACTTGTCTCTGGATTGATATATAAAATAGTGACTATATGCTCACAAACAGCAGTAACAATGTCGTCGGTCTCATACCCCACCATCCCCTAGTTGTCTCACTCAAACACGGGCCAGTGGGCTGGGTTTAAAAAAACAAGGGCCTTCTTGTCACAATCCTAACAAATTAGCATTAAAATGATGTATGCCATATTTTTTCCCCTCCATGAGACCAGAAACCGCCTAGACTTAAAAAGCAGAGAAGGCCTAAAAAAGAAACCAACAAGGCACATCTTTGACACAACTTTGTGCTAGCTGTAGTGATGATGCACGAGTTAGAGGTGCTCATTATCAGCAGCATTGATTTAGGAAGCTCATGGCATGCAGTTGAATCATTTTAATGCTATGTAATTATTAGTTTTACTTTGATCTGATGTTGTGAAGAAGCCTGTAGGCGGGGATACGTGCATGCCAGTACAGATGTGTGGTCCCAGAATCCCTCCCCATGTCAGAAATGTGTGCACAGACTGTTGGAAATCAGTTGGTGTGTGTAAATATATGTGTGTGCTGACCCAGTTCAGCTCTTTAGGCAAGCTTTCCATCTGTTGACACTCCTCCTGGGATGTGACCAATCAATCTGAGCAGAGCAGCACGTACTCAACATATGACTTCAATTCTAGTTTTCTTCTAAATTTACACTTTAACCCATTATTCTATTGCTGGGTGATGTACAATCACTGATTAAAACCCATGGTGAATATGTTTCTAAAATTGACTAGTTGGCTAAATTAATATATGTATAATGTGTATTTACTGTCAGAATTACTGCTGAGAGCTTCAAATCTTCCCAAAAATACTGTAGTGAAAATGGAACCAAAATGTCCTTAGAGAAGAGATTCACAAAGATCAAATTAAATGAAAATTAGAAGAAAGTCTGTTTTCCCATGGTTTGCTATAATTGGATATGGAAAATGTTTCATCAAATATCTATGCTTTTTCTAATTAGCAGATATGAGGATTATTCCCCCCCCCCCGGCAAGAGCACACTGATCTGTGTCAGCTGAGGAAGAAAAAACATATAAATTCTCTTCTCTTCTCTTCTCTTCTCTTCTCTTCTCTTCTCTTCTCTTCTCTTCTCTTCTCTTCTCTCTCTTCTCTTCTCTTCTCTTCTCTTCTGTTCTCTTCATACCCCAAAATGACCATTTTCTCCTGATGTTTCTCTTTCTGTAGAGAGTGTGAGGGATGCAGTGGGAAGGAAGGTGAAGTTGTCACTGAGGAAGAGAGTCAAACTGGAGATAAAAGGAGACAAGACAGAGAACAGAGTTTTGGTGAGTCAACTTCAGCTGCTTTCAAGCTACCTCTTCATTAAAGAATGTAAAATGTCCTGTCTTCTTCACCCCAACCGTTCTTTTCTTTGGATGAATGGTTTTAGCTAAAAAAAAACATCATCAGTTCCCTGCTTTTTCCTCTATTTCAGAGAGAGAGAGAGAGAGGGAGAGAGAGAGAGAGAGAGAGAGAGAGAGACCTTATCTATAATGTTTCTTACTTATTCATATTGGATCTCAGACTTATCCTGAGAACTTATGAGTCACACTGAATCTTTATTATTACTGTATACATACGGACTCTGATTTGACTGGAGTTTTGTCTCCAAGGATGATGCTGTGTGATTTTGATGGAGTAGAGCAGTGTGGATTTTAAAATAACTTTTTAAAATGACTTGCTTTAACTAAATGCCATATCAAACACCACTATCAGTCTCAACAGTGTCTTGTCTGAATGTCCCTCCAGTAGGGATGTAACAATATGGAAAATTTGATATCTTGATTATATTGACCAATTTATCACGATTTACGATATTATTGTGGTATTCTTAATTGCTGTACAAATGTCCAAAAAACACGTAGATTAAAATAATTAAAAAAAAATCTTGTGATTTTCTTGTCATACTGAAACATTAGATGCCAAAATCTTATCAAAATGAAACTTTCACATTAGAAGGGCAAAGGATTGGCACAGAAAGAGATTTTAATTTAAATGAATAAAATAAATTACAGGAACAAAGCTTATTTGTCTGGTGCAAGTTTAAATGAACACTTTAACAACCATAGTACAGTGATCCCTTGCCAATTTCCGCTTTAAGTTCCGCGGTCTTAGTTATTTGCGGATTTTTCAGAAATATATAATATGATAAAAAAATCAAGAAAAATACACGGAAATTCTGGGAAAATCCACCCCACAGCAGACGAGAGGCCGCAGCTGGCAGCAAAACGTCAAACGATGACTCACAGCCTCCTGTAAGCAACACAAGAAACGCAGACGGCCCAGCACTCTAGAATCTGTGCGCTGATTGGCCGAGACGCATCACCCAAGCACCACAGGATGTTGCGCGGCAAAAATAGCACAATAGCGGCAGTTTCGTTACTACGATTCGGAGACCAGAGGCTGTGAAGGTAACGGAAAAACCACAGTTGAGCCTTTGTCTTGTTTCGCTGCAGTGCCTCGCTACTTTTTTGCGGTTTTTAAACATATTTTAAACACATTATTTAGTCTCGGGGGGGCTCCGGCTCCAGTTCGCGGATTTTGATTTTTGCGGGGGGGCGAAAAATTAAATCATTAACCGCGAAAAATAAGGGATCACTGTAGGTCAAAATATGCAAACAATTATCAGGAACAAAAGTTATAGTGCAACTTCAAATGAAATAAACTTTGGACTTAAAGCTGAACCTTAAATAAGTATAAATGTGCAAGTGAAGAAACAGTTACTTGTACAATAAAATGTAAACAAGTGCTCTGCAAACAGGATAATTGTTCCCCATCAGTTGCCCGTCTGCATTCTTAAAAAAACAAAATAAGACCTCGGATTTCATCCTTTTAAAGGGTTGGTAAATGTCCTGCATCCTATCACCACTTTCCACCATGCTCACGTTACGATGTGATGTTACAAGCTACATATTCACATGAGACACAGTCACGAGTCGCCCGTGAGACTTGAATGAAGCTGATATTACATATTCCAGTAATTGACTACAATAATGAGATTAAGTCAAACATTAACGGTAATCATTATCACGTAGAACAGTGGTGCGCAAACTGTGGTACACGTGCCACCGGTGGTACGCGAGCGCTCTCTGGTTTTACACAGGGAATGTAATGACTTTCCACATTTTTTCCACATTTTCACTTAATTTTTTTTTTCAAAACATACAGTGCATTATAAATACAACGTTTCAAATGAAACGTGTAGCTTGAGATAATTAAAATTGTGCCTTTTAAAAAAATATTTGTTGCATATTCAGTTGCAGTGCAGATGTAACAACTTTTAAGTGTGTTTATTTTGCTCTGTATGAGAGTATGAGTATGTGAGAATTGTTGGACAGAGTTTAAATGCCTGATTCAATAAAGTAACAATTCAGGTAATAAATAACCACAATAAGGAATAAACATCTCTCCTGTGTGTTTAAAGCTAATTGAGAAGGCATATATGGCTATTTTTTAAAATTGGTAATCACGGTGGTACTCAAAGAGCTGAACAGTTTCTCAGGTGGTACGCAGTAGTAAAATTTTGAGAACCACTGGCGTAGAATTTCACCGCGCTTTACCGTAATACCGGTAACCGTTCCACCCCTACTCTCCAGCAGGCAATGCTAACTGGGCTAATCCATTCATCTGATCACACGTGTTAAACATCAGCTCTCAGCATGTCTCCAGCCAGGTGGAAATAGCAGTTCTAATTATTATCCCTGGGTACAAGAGCAGTAAATCCACCAGCTGCTGAATAATTCATTCCTAGTAGATAATTAAAAAAAATGCATATTAACTCTTTTTAGGATAAACAAGAATAATTAACTGAAGATGATGAAGACAGAACTGGTACCTTTAGTAAACTAATATCTGAGCGAGCTCAGTAAATTTTAATGCCTTAATCAAAAAGCTTTTACTGTCTGAAAACAGTTTCTGTAGTAATCATACACTGTTGAAATCATCAAGCGCCATGAGAAGTGAGAGAGGTGAGGACAATTAGCCTCTTTATTCACATCATTTGCACTCGCTAACTGATCTGGGAAAACGCTGAGGTGAGAGGATGGAAGAAGTTCTTATGTATGACAATTGCGTTTATCGGTTTATTTAATGTAAAAATGTGTTTTCAGAGAAACATTATTAATATATACATAATAATGATCATTATTCTGTATAAAGCCTGTTTTTTATTTGTATTTTTTAGTTTCATTTTTTACTGTTTTATTGCTAAATCAACAATTAGTTTTCTACTTTATATTTTTTTGCACTTTATTCTGTCTTGTGAGCTGCTTTAACGAGTGAATTTCCCAATTGTGGGATCAAAAAAGTTGGATATTATCTAGGTTTATGTCATGAGGACAGTGGGTAATGAGTATGTACAGTCACATTAATTTCTAAGCCCTGTTGGGATTTTTTTTCATTGAAGATACAATTCAAAGGGCTCCAGACTAACATTTTTTGTTTGAGTACTGTAGCCCCTGTCTGAATATTTTTAGGGGCACAACCACAAAATTTCGGCACACACTTTAAATCAACCTACAACTGAAGTAAACATGTTTTTTCCTGTTTTAACTGTAATACTGACTTAGCTGACAAGACTGTTGCCTGGTGTGATCTTCTGCTGCTGCAGCCCATCTACTTCAAGGTTTGATGCATTGTGCATTCAGAGATGCTCTTCTGCATACCCTAGTTGTAACGAGAGGTTATTTGAGTTACTGTTGCCTTTCTGTCATCTTGAACCAGTCTGGCTATTCTCCTCTGACCTCTGACATCAACGAGGCATTTCTGTCCACACAACTGCCACTCATTGGATATTTTCCCTTTTTGGACCATTTTCTGTAAACCCTGGAGATGGTGTGTGCAAACATCCCAGTGGGTCAGCAGTTTCTGAAATACTCAGATCTGACTGACAACCATGCCACGTTCAAACTCACTTAAATCCTCTTCACTTTGAACTTTAAGAAGTTGTCTTGACCATGTCTACATGCCTCAATGCATTGAGTTGCTTCCATGTGAATCGTTTAATAGCTGTTTGTGATAACAGAAATTAAACAGGTGAATCTAATAAAGTGGCTGCGGAGTTTTTGTCTGCACTGGTGATAAAGACAACATCTTTCAAGACTGTGGAGTTTTTCAGGAAGTCCTCCAATTACTTCTCTTATTATTGTTTTTATTGAGTGGCCTCTGGCAGAAGACTTGCACTCTGTTTTTATTACCTCATGTCTCCTGAAGTGAAACACTGTCCCATATTTCAAGGAGGACTGCAGATGTGTCTCATCGTAAGTGTTCCTGTAGAGCATAATGTAGTACAGTTGGTCCCCTGTTTGGTTTTAGTTTATCTTGAAGTAATTGTGACAACAGTGCTGCAATGTGGGAGTTGGACACAGAGGGTATAGTAGTATGTACACATACACACACTCATACACTCACAAAACAATGCAGAGAAGTGGGCGTCAGCACTGGGAAGTGAGGAATTCCAGTAGAGTGGTTGTGGTATTTCAGCCAGACACAGAGCTAGAGTTCGTATCAGTGCTCTGCTTCACTGAACTGAACAAATAAACATCTGTTTGTTGTTGTAAAAAAGCAGAATTTGTAGGGCCAGCTCCAGAGGAAGTGGCTCAGAGAGAAAACAAACATATCATGGAGCTGTTACCTGTGAGAGTGGTTGTAATTATACATGATGAAAGAACATCGTATTTATCAGATTGTTTTTAGATCAGATGTGTTTGGAATTAAACATTCATTTGGGGAGTTTCTCAGGAGTGTACAAACAGGATACAACAATATTTAAAGATCACTTTTGTGTTTTTAGTCATGAAACTAATTAAACCTCTTTCAAACAATACCTTGTCCTGATTACAGGACAGTCACAGCAACCTGATCACAGCAATGTTTTTTTTTTTTTTTATGGTGCATTAAAAGTGGGTATATGTGAGATATTTTTAATAAATATGTGTTCAATATGGAGAATATATCTGTATATATTTTTAATCATCATACGCTACTACTATAGTTTTAAACTATGTCACCAGTACCCTATTTCCAAGTATAGATCATCTCATAGGAATTCTGCTCCCCTCTGACTCTTGGTCCCTTTTTTGAGCCACTTTCAGCACAGAGCTTGAGCCAACTAAGAGAATGCAGCACAGTGGAAGGAAACATTTAAAGAAAGAAAAAATATGGTTATTTCACCATCAAAATTTGCTTGTGTGTCAAATATCAGAAGACTTTACTCCTTTGCTCAGACTGGGAGTGAAGCACCACAATGCCCGGGGCATCTCTTAAGCACACTGAAGCTTGATAGATTCAGTCATCTCCCTTCTTTGAAGGAGATGGTGATAATAACATCAGTCCATCAAACACACCCCAGGGAAGAGGGGCAGAGGGGAAGGTGGCAGTGGGGGTTGGGGGGGGGGGGGGGGGGGTTGGGCACTATTAAGCATGCTGCACTGTGCAGAATGCATGCAGGGGGTGAGGGGGTGAAGCACATAATCATGAAGCGTGAGAGCCAAGCAGAGTTGGTGAAGAAATTACATAATGTGAGGATCGAAAACCATAGCAAGATGGACAAGATTTCATTTTTCTATCTTTATTTTGTTTCTCTAAAAGGAGCCACAACTTCCTGTGCTGTGGTTTTGCTCCATCTTCAGTGCCACCTCTGGTCTTACCGGATGCAACCCAGCACTTCAGGGCACCACCTGTTTTACTGGATTTGTGAGATTAGGAGTTTTTCTTAAAAGTTTCAAGATCACGTGAGAATCATGCTGTAATCTTTTCATTTAAAGTAGAACAAAATAACTTTATTATCATTAAATATCATTTTCACTTGACTTCTAAGGGACCATTTGATTACTTTTATGAACTGTTATTGAGCTCTCCAGACTTGCTGGCCACAGAAACCTACAACTATTTACGCCATTTCCTCACATATCAGTAATGAATTTAGGCTAGCTCACAGAGCTAGTTCAGTTTTGCATGTTTTGCACAGCAAACATCATGACAGACGCGTCTAATGCCCTATATGCACTGGACTTGTATTACCTGAGGACCTGCGGTAATATGTAATAATTCTGGAGGATGCCTGTGATTTGTAAAGTAAAAATTTCACTGCAAATCACCTACTCTGTTTCCCAAGGTCATGGGATAATTTTAATTCTGTGCTAATTAGGGCTGTAGCGATACACTAATCTCACGATACGATACACGATATTTGGCTCACGATACGATATATATTGATATTAGGGGTGCTCCGATCAGGGTTTTTGGGGCCGATCACCGATCACCGATCACTGAAATCAATATCGGCCGATCCGATACCGATCACCGATCGTATTTATTTCCCTTTGTTTCTTGCTGTCTTAGACCTTTTCGACTTGAAAATTGTGGACATGCGCCCCCTAGTGGCCCCGCCATAACTGGACTGTGCGGCGCTCCACCAACTAACCCAAACACAGCAGCGTGGAGCATCCGTTACTGATAACGCAGACATGTCTTGGATTGATGATGTTAGGCAGTGGCCTCCAGTTACAGATGAAGGTAGTTTATCGCTGTTTTTAATGATTGGTTATGGAAATAGCATGATCTATTCCCATAACCAAACACTAAAAACTGTGGAACGCTGCAACGCTGGCTATAACTAACGTCAACAAACAGTAAAGATTATGCTACTGTAACGTTAACGCTAGCGGTAAATTAGGCTATGTGTTAATGTTATATTTAATTTATTTGATCATTCTCCTAATTCATTCATTCATTCATTGATTTATAGGCTTGTGCTAGTGCCGAGGGCTACAGTAGCCTCATACTGCTGTTCTTTCGGCCAGAATCGTCCGGGACTCTCAGCGAGACTATGAGTAGTACGAGATTAAATGTTAACGAAAACTCACCCGGCTGTATTCATTTGGAACAAAGTCCTTTCTGTTGATATTTTTCACCCACGTCTTCCTAACTTCTTGGTTGTCGGTGCGCCCAGAAAATCGGTGCAAACTGTATGGCTGCAAACAAGGCAGTCTTCGTGCAGTAAAGGCTTGTGTATTTCATACTTTCTTCTTCCATTGTTGAATTTTCACGCCATTGTTGGCACAGTTTATGACGGAACATGTATTCCCACTCGACCGACTCGACATTATAAAAATATATATTTGTAGAAAGAGAAAAACACTGGTTAATCTGCGAGCCGGTGAAAGTGTCGCTCTGTAGCACAACCCCGCAATGGCGGACGGGGTACTTCCGGGGGGCTGGCCCGAAAAGGTCTATACACAGTGTATGTGCACGAGAATAGAGCGTTTTTGATCGGCTCTTTTGATCGGCTTTAATGACAATTCTGACCGATCCCGATCACATGCATATCGGCCGATCCGATCAGGTCACTGATCGATCGGAGCACCCCTAATTGATATTCATCTTACAATACATTTACATCATTTTCTGAAAGATTTTAAAGGGACAAAGTGATTTTGGTGACATCTTGTGAGTGTTCCAATGACTTTGTTTGAATTTATTGAACTGAAAGCATCAATTACACATTATATGGCTGACAGGCAGCTTGCAAATGCTGGACAAAATAGATAAAAGATTTGTTGAGAAAAATAGTTTAATTTATTTTAACAGTGCAAATTGTTGCTTGCAAGCTTTTAAAGGTGGGACACAGGGGTTTTGAAAGAAGCTTAGCTCTAGTGCTATTGCACATCTCGGTCATTCAGTGATTTGTGACCAGGAGTCTCGTTTTTAAAAATCCTCTTGCCATCTTTTGCACATTGTTGTTTTTCATGTCAGATTTTGTAATATTGACGTGGGCTGGGTGTAAAAACAGCCTAAAAAATGGGCCACAATGAAATGCCTGTAAGTGCACGTTTGTTTACATTTTCACAGAACGTTGTATAGGTTAGAAATGTCTTTGGCAAGAATCCTGTGGAAATCCAAAGATGTATCATTGCCATTGCAAAAACATCTCTATTCTTTGTCACATTGTCACAAAATTATATTTTGATGTTTGTATAAGTCTTAATATTTTACCTGGTCAGTCGATTATACATTTTTTCCTCAGGTTGCCTTTCTCCCTGGTTCAATAGCTTGTATAGCAACAACATGCTTGTACGTTGTATGGGGCCTTTCTATACCAGTGACCAATCAAGGTGCTTTTGCAACGCAACGCAAGATTTCTCTTACTGCCACACTCACATTAATTAGATTGATTTATTTAATAGACTAAATTATCCGTATAATTACTCCTAATATTCCTATAATCAAGTTCCACTTTGGTTAATGTACATGAAACCTCGGTGGGATTTATTGTTACCGATTAGCCTAAGTAGCATGTTTTTGGGTTGGAGGAAAACGGAGTATCTGGGCAAACTCACACGTACACAGGTAGAACATGCAAACTTTACACAGAAAGACCCATTTGAACCGAGATCCCACTGAACCATCTTGTTGTGAAGTGTCAGTACTAATGCATTACTGTGCTGGCTGTGTCATAAAGACGAAAGGAGAAGGAACCGAGCAGCAGCAGCCACAGTGGGAACCATCAACACCATGGTAGGACCTGCAGAAGGAGTATGTTAAACATAATTAACAAAGCTTCAACTCATTTGTAATGAGGTTTCCCTGGAGTACGCTTAAAGGACTGAAATAAATTTTAAAGGTAAACAAAAAAAAAGAAAAACAATCCTTGGCTGTTGCACATTTTTCCATGGACCAAGGAGGGGCAGCAACTAGAACGTTAAGGACCTTCAAGGAGGCTTCGACAGCTCGCTGCTTTGGGTTAGGTATTTCAGCGTGGCTTTTCTTTTCTCTTTCATCGCCATTATTGGTTATTGGAAAACAACTAAAGTGGTGCTTTACTGCCACCAAGTGATATGTATTATTAGTTTGCTTATCTTAGTGGGCCTCACACTGTAATGGAGACACAGCAGCTAAAAGAACCAAGGAGGTGGATGGCCCTGTAACATTTCCTTGGTTTTGGAATGGTAATGGAAACTTGCCTAATAGTGGCGACAAAGTTACTGCTATGAGACTGCAAGATGCACCAGCTATGCTAAGCCAAAAATCTGGACCCACTTTGACTTTGAAATGATTGATGGGACAAAGAAAATTGACAGAGAGCATGTGGTATACAAAAACAGCCTGGCAAAACCAGAGTACATCATAAAAAGTATGAACATGCAAAGCCACTTGCAACACCACCACTTTGGTCTCCTCAGAGAGAAAGTGACTCATGCCGTGAGTCACCCTGCAGTTGCGAACGTAATGGTAAAATTAAGGCTTTCTTTCTCATTCCTGGGAGCTTCCAGTATCACAGAGTCAGCTGCTGGATTTATTAGCAAGGACCTCCACCCATACAGCGTGGTCGAAAGCACTGGAACCCAGGCATGAAATACCTTGTAGCAAATATTTCACAGCAAAAACTATTTCATATCTTTATGACGAGATGAGGGAAAAGGTTGAAAAACTCCAGCCTTCAGGATGTCCAGATAGACAGACAAATAAGTTTGTCATGCTTTAAAAGTTTAAACCCTAAAATGTAAAGCACTACATTAATTATTAATTATTCTCCAGTGCTGTGAGTGTGTCTATCTGCACAGCATCACTGGAGTGATCAACATCTTGAAGTACACCACTCCCTGTTCTGTTTCTTAGGATTGTGCAATTTCCATGAATCATGATTAAGAGAGTCCGGCTCTCATGTCATCCAGTGGGTGCTTGTATTTTGAGATTTGTGGTTGGAGCACGGTCTGACAAAACTCATGGTGACTTTCGGGGATTTTCCTGCCTAAATAAATCTATTTTTAGTTTAGTTTTCTTTCCTGAGGTTGGACATATTTTTATTTTTTATATTTTTATGGTCAAACAGACAAGGACATGAAAATATGTTGTTTCTCCTTTGACTCCAGGTTCAGGCTGAGTTCAGACAGTTATGCTGTAAATACATCATCATTGTCTTTTAAACATTACACAGGGCTGGTTATTAAATAATTAGAGTGATCTTCAGACCGAACCGCACAAAAAAGTGCGTCACAAAGTCACAATTTTCCTGCTGAGTTTATTAACACTAAAGCTCCTTCACACTTCAGAGAACCGAGTTTTGATCAGATGGACTAGTCTCTTATACTTAAACAATATTTTTCATTTGGCCTGATATGTTTATGGAGGTAAAATGTTGATAGAACATGATTGAAATGTGTGTTTGTTTGTTTTTTTTCTTCATTTAACAGTTTAGGTTTGCTAATCACAGACTGCAGTAGAAACAGTTAAACAATAATAGAAAAAAGTAAAAGTAACAGATCGTTTGACTGAAGACACTGAAATTACTGCATTAAACTATCTATTCTGAAAACCAAGGGCCTGATCTTCTGCCAGATCTCCTAAAGCCGCTATTTAGGGATAGCGGGTAGCGGGAGGGGCGTTCCCCCGCAAAGAACGCAATCTTCCACCTTTCTAAACTCACTATCCCACCTGCGCTACCCACTACATTATGCATAGGAGTGGTTAGGGCGTTCCACCTGTTAAACCAATCAATGCGTCAGTAGCCATCGCCTTTAAGAGCAGGTTGTGCTATTCGCAAACCCCTATCCGCAAACTGCTATGGAGTGTCTTTTCATCCAGATTGGAGCAGGTCTCGTGTACAGCTCGTCTGGGTCTCTGCTGTAGAGCTTCCTCCTCTTCCTTCCTCCTCCTCCTCGGCACTGATATATACACATAAATATTTTTACACAGACAATTCCTATCGGTAACCTGAAAGTCCCAGATAATTGGTGCGCTTCCGGTAAACACACTCTTGTTGTCTATTGTTTAACACTTAAGACAATCTCTGCCATTTTTTCAGGGGTTCAACTGAGGCCAAATCACGCTTTTTATACAAGAGTTAATTTGAGAGGTGGAGCTGTTTGTGTACGTCCACATGTGACCAGGTGGACTCACGTTATTGCCATTTGGACGCGCTCTTGTACGCGCCGACATGCGGGTTGTGGGTAGCGGTTGGTCAGGCCACCCGCTACCCACTACCCTAAACCCGCAATCGCAAGATACCTAGTTTGCGGAAAGGGCAAAAGACACGCCCATTGCCACACCTACAAAGTGAGTAAGGGAGTTGGCATAATGGGTAGTGGCTTTAGCGAGGGGAAGATTGAATTAGTGGTTAGCGGTGGTTCCTATACCCACAATTTGCGGCTAGCGGCTAGTGTTAAGGGGTAAGGGAAAGGGTACGATCGGGGCCCAAGACTCATACCAAGAGTTATAAGTGTCAGCTGAGTTGCTCCAATGCATAGATCAACATTTTACAAGAAAACATTTGGGTTCCAAGTCGTCATCACCTGTGAAGTGGACAAATAGTGTTCATTTTCCTTATTAGCCAACATGGTTTCATCAACACACGTTTAGTTGTAGCTACACATTAGTTCCACCAAAAATTAACCTCCATTAAATTAAGATAATTTGCATGATAGTTAAATTTAAACTCCCAAAATATGAAAACAGCAAAATCTCCATATTGCTCATTTAGAAATATAACACTTTTTTTCAATCTAAATGGCAATGGTGAACAGAGTAAATCTGCTTGAATTACAGTTTGCATAGTTTTGTGTAATAATATAATAATAATATCAGAGCTAAGCCTCCAGTGAATATGCTAGACCTTTCTGTGTGTAGAAATTAATGACACATCTAATTTCATTTAATAATACGTTAAAAGTATGTACTATAACACCAGGTTATGAACTGAGTGGGTTTTGTATTGGGGGAAAAAAAAAATCCTGAGCCAGGCTCTGGTCATTATGTACCGTCATAATTTTTGTCTCACATTATGAAGGCTGTGTATCTGTTAGGCTCTATGGTGTGTTACTCTTCACGGGGCTGAATAGATGTTCTGTTGCAGTATGTTTTCAGCCCAATGATACCTTACAAAACCTCCCTGGAAAAATATTAACTCCGTATTTTCCTTGCTCCATGCAAGCCCCACCCATACTAATTCATCTTCATTATTTCATAGGTCAGGGTCATTGTCACTCACTCGGTTTGGGTAATATGATTGATCCTGATTCAGGTCATTGACTCCTCTGGTTTTTATTATTAAACAGTGTTGACTTTTTATGTCTGATTTCAACCCCAGGAACAAATGAACTGGGTTTTATTAATCCATTGCCTAGTTTTTCTGTCATTTTGATAACATCAGTTTATTTAACACTTTATTCTGCTTCTGCATATTCTGATACAGCTGGTCCTTTGACTTGAGAGTCTTGCTTGGTCAAGCAGTACAATGGGGTATAATGTTTGTTTGGAGATACAGTGCAACAGCCTGGATGGTACTGTCTGTCAGTTCTCACTGTGTGCAACTGAATGGGGTTTGTAGGTCACAGTAACACTCAGTATTGATTGGATGATAATGACATTGTACGACCACAAAACAGTTTTAAAACTGCTTTATGTCAAATCAATGAAGCTCAGCTGATACAATGAAGATGCATATTGTCTCTTCTGTTGTGGAAAACCTTTTTAATGATTGGTTTTTATTCTTGAAAAATTGGATAATGAGATTTATACTAACTTTTTTAAAAGTACTGCTACTTCTTAGAAAATTAAGTTCACTTCTCGACTCCTCAGTAGTTGCATTTCTCTCAATCATGTCTTCTGTAGAGCTCAAAGCATTTTGGATTTAATGCCAGTATAATTGGTGCAAATTCCACTTTTGTCATTGAAGACAGTTTACAGAAGTTTCATACCTTTTAAAGAGACTGTATCTGCCTCCTCCTTCTGTCATGCGTGTCCATATTTTAGTTGTGAGTTTGCTCATCATCAGCTTGGATTTTGATACATCAGCATTTTGTTGTACTGGAGATTGACACGTTAAGACCCAGACTTAATTATGATATATTTTCTTGAGGAAAATCTTTAATGGAAAGGCTTTTCACAAATTGTAAATTTGTTTTTTATCATAACTTTGTGACATTCTTATTACTTGCTGTCTGAGAGTTATGTGAATGTCAGTTATTCTAATGTAGTGTACCAAATCTAATGCTTCAGACAGTCAATAGCTTCTTTCAGGCTTTAAAACAAATGCTGTTGAGCACTTTTCAGACAGGAGATGCAAAATATTAATGTCCTCATCGATCTGTTAAAGCAGCAGCATTCATTCTTTCAGTATGTAGGTCATTTTTCCGTTAAAGCTCCTCATGACTTCATTCGGGCATGCCTGTGGAAGTGATGGAGAGCACATAGTGTTGACTATTTCTGCAGGATGACAGTAAATCAAGTGACGTATGTCCCTAAAGTTCTCATAGAGTCAGTGTTTTCAAACAACCTGTCATGTTTCCAGAACGGTTCCTATTGGTCTGGCAAGCAGGCAGTGACTGTAAAATCTGCTGGCTGTGGATGGGAGAGCAGAATCTTCAGCTAAAGCTACAGCCTCTTTTCATAATTTATACGTTTTTTATACCCCTTATTCTGTTGATGGTCATGTGGGGGCTACAGCTTGTCCCAGCTTTGCACGGGTGGGAAGTGGGTTACATAAGTTTTTGCTCACACTCGGTCTTTGTGGGCAGTTTAGACTCACCAGGTACCTTGAGTGTCCCTAGAAAACCCATGCAACTCCAGAGAGGACATGCAAACTCCACAGAAATGATCCAGACAAGACTAAACAAGAACCTTCTTGCTGTGGGGCCCTTTTCATCATTTCACTTTGATAATACAAATGTAATCTTGAAAGAACATTTGCTTAACTGCAGTGTAATGGATTTTATGATCTTAGCCTCACAAGACACAATGTCACCGACGCTCAGCACTGAATGTGCGTGTCTTATTAGTGTTGACTGATGCTATCTAGGCACTCCAGAGGGGAAGCATGGGTAATGCCAACACAAGCCCAGATTGTCCCCCTCTCCCTCCTGCACCTCAGTGCTCCGCTTTTGTCTCCATCATTCCTTTTAATGTCCCTATCATTCCTTTAAATGTCTCTCGTTTTATTTCTGTCATGCACGTGTACCTTTTCACGCTTTTGAGGTTTTTTTTGCCATTGAGTGGTAAAATTGGTATTCACTTGTCCACTACCCTCTATTTCTGTATCTCTGCCTCTCCCTCGTTTAACTCTTTTATCCCTCTGGTCTGCAGCGATATCCTATTTACCAAGAAATCTTGGCTCAGAATCACATTGCTACACACCCACACACACACACACACACATACACGCACACCCACCTTCTCCCCATTGTGTCTAGCTGGCATGCGGATGAATGAATGAACCTTTGTGATGCTGTATCTCTGTAACCTAAACATTCTCTAGTCTCTTTGAGGGTAATCTGAAGATTGACACATCTTTAAGCAGAAACCTTAATATTATTCCCACCAAGTGCCATATTGAAAACATTAATGTCTGTCTTGGATCTGGAATATAATCCTTTACTGAAAGCACAATTAATTCCTTAGTTTGGCTTTTGAATATTTGATCAGTCCCAGTTGTATCATGTCAGACATGTTTAGGAGGTTTACTGAGTATATTAGGCGTGTAGCAGATTGCCATCTGCTACATGGAATTTTTATTGCCTCCAAAGTTCTCCCATGTAGGGAGCTGATTGTCTCTCATTCATAATTTATATGCATATTGTACAAAAGTGCCGACAGTTTATATTCCAACTAAAAACAGAATCAGAAGCAATAGCTTTTAACACTTAAAGAATGAAAATCAAGCATCAAATGTAATGCAATCAGACACCACGTTTATTGATGCCTCGGCTTAGTGCAGCTGTGGTCTGAGGAAACCAGCCAATCAAATCCGTTCAGGAAGTACCAGTGTCAGCCGCCTTTGTTCCTCACCAAGCTTGTCTCTCCAGCAGTAAAGCACATAATAATGAGCAGGCAGTGAAAAAAAGAAAATTGATGTCTCTTTTTCAATGACTGCTGGCACAGCTTATGAGCGGGTATGCGCTGCAGAGAATGATTTCCTCCTTAATTTGAAAAAAGTGGAATTGTCCTGACCTGAGGGATTTTTGCATTGGAAAACTGAGGATCTTAGAAAACTGGCACATTGTAGCTAGCCTTTCAGAATTTTTCCTGTCTAAGATTTTGTTTCTGTGTATGTTTATTTATTTATTAAATTGTAAACATAGGGCTTTTTGTGTGGATTTTATTGATGCTGTAAATTATCCTTTTGTTATTTAATGGTTAGAAAATGTCTTTGTTGCTTTTCGTTTTTTAAACTACTGGGATTGCAGATGGAGGAGTAGTGCATATTTGCACTATGCTGATTAAGATGAAGCTGCTATAGAGAATGAATGAATGGATGAAGGGGTGACTATTTCATAATACTTTCTGCTATGGTGGCAATAGCAGATTGTGTGTGAAAGCATTACACAGAATATTGCTTGTTCTTGGTACAATCTGATAGATCAACTCTGGTTTTGATTCAAAGGTCCAGGACTGACAGTAGAAGGAGACAGTATCTAACCCAGTCTTAGCAGGTTAAATGTGGACCTGAGACTCATCTAGCTCTCTAGCATGCAAAGGATACTGCACTGCATTTTACCAGGACAGCAACGTAAGGAGTCACGCTCCTTTCTTACACTGAGTTGCACCATCCCTGGCTATCCAAGATATAAGGACATTTTATCTTTGTCTGAATACAAGCAACACAGCTATTCTTTTTTAACAAAAATGAAATGAGACAAGCAATTTCAAGTTGCATTATATGATTTGTTGATAACTTTTGCATGCAATTCTAGATAAGCGAGAGTGGTCCTGAATAATAATGCTTTGCAAAAACACTGAGCATTCTTCTACCAAATAATGGATTTTTTAGCGTTGTGGTGGTTTGATTGTTCAGTTGTCATAGATGACATAGTGTTAAATTCATCTACCCATCCTTACTTCTTCCTACTCAGGGTCATGGGGGTCTGCTGGAGTTTCATCTTCCTGTCTTTTGGTGAAAGGCAGGGGTACACACTGGTCAGGTTGCCAGTCCATCATAGGTTAAGTCTAACAAAGACTCCAAATAAAGTGTATGACATTTAAAAGGGCTCTTCATTTTTCTAACCAGTTAGATCCTCCTGTCTAGAAGAATATAGTGAGAGGATATTGAGTTAATAATAAAGCAAAAGAAGTAGGAAGGCTTTGAGATGTTATGGGAAAAGTAGAGTCGGGGTAGAGAAGCAACGAAGCGGCTGATTTCAGTGAACTAAAAGAGGTAATTCCAGCAGCTATGATTGTAACAAAGACGAAACAGCTTTTAAACACTTCCCTTTATTAAAGGTCTGTCCTTTCCTAATTTTTAATCTCGCCTCCTCATCATCACAACTGCACTTTAAGATTAATTCATTAAATCATTTGCTATGGGTTTCTCCTCTGCTTTCCTCTCATTCATTCACTGCTTCCATCAGTGTATGTGGCCGTTCTTCTGTTGGACTCAAACTGTTCTCTTTGTTATGTCTCGCCCTTTTCCTGCAGAGCTCTGAAATCAAACACTTTTATAGCGCTGTGTTGACAGTTTGAGTTTGTGGCCAGCACTTCATGATTCATTAATGTTAAACTCACAATCACGTGAAGGACATGCTGACTGCAGTTATGCAATAAAGAGTCTGTCAGCGGTGGAACGAGGAAATTGGTGATTTGGTGGCTGTGCTTTCCACTATTTGGCTCATTGTTTTCCTTCAACCTAAGCAGATACAATTACTCATATATTCCCAGTCACTGTCACAGCTTTTGATAGTTGACAGAAAGTGTTCAGTTTCTTATGTCTCAAAATGCAAAGGGACTTTTTATCCTTTTATAATAGTCTGTAAATGTTATTTTTCTCATTGTCGGTGTGATTGGCCAGGCCAGACTTTCCTCTCCCCAACCACCTCCTCCAGCTGTTCTGGGGGGAAACCAAGATGTCCCCAGACCAGTTGAGAGATATGTCCTCGCCATGTCCTGGGTCAGCCTGGGCCCCCTCCCAACTGGACATGCCTGGAACATCTCCCCAGAGAGGAGTCCAGGAAGAATCCTAACCAGATGCCCGAACCGTCCCAACATGCTCCTCTCCATGTGGAAGAGCAGCAACTCTACTGGGATCCCTCCTGAGTTTCTTAACCTATGTCTAAGGAAAAAGTGCAGCCACCCTGTGGAGGAAACTACTTTGAACCGCTTGTATTCGTGATAGTGTTCTTTTGATTACTACCCACAATTCATGATGGAGAACCTTGGCTTTTGGTACAGCTCTCGCATAGGCAGCTGCTGTGATGTTTTGTCCCGACATACTATGTACTTTTTTCTTTCTTTCGTTCATTGCTCTCACTGCAAGACATTGCTCTAAACCAAACAAAACCACACTGATCAAAATCCTACCGTTTCACAAGTGAAGTGGTGTGATGGATGGATAAAATAAAGCACGATGGCACCCCAAGAGCATTTTTGGTGGGGGTAGATTTCCTGTGGTTGAGTGTTGCCTCAGCTGAATGACTGCAGATGAAACACTGCTCTGTGCTGCTTCTGTTCCTGGAGAGATTCAGTCTGACTGCAGTCCAATGAGAATGTTTTTGAAAGGGGTGAAAACTCATTGACATGCTCAAGCAAAGCTTGACACTGCACTCTTGTTACTTTCATGTCTATCACACTGATAGTTTGTATTCACAAATGTTTGTGTTTAGTATGGGCTAGCTGTTTCCATGGCTGTCTCACTGTCTGAGAGTGTGCACATGCGGATTATTGAGTTTGACATAAAAAAAAAAAAAAGATTATCTATGTGTGTATTGGCTGAGATTTTAAGGGAGTTTCAGACTATACAGTTTTCAAAGAAAAAATAGGCTTGGCTCAAAAAGTATAAAACGGTGCTGTGTTATGCATTTGTGTGCCTGTGTTTGCGTGTATGCGAGATTGTAAGTGTCCTGTGTTGCCAGCCAAGAATACAGAAGGAGCTTTAGAGCTTGTGGCAACTATCTCGCATGTGAGCCACCAGTCTGTGTGTGTGTGTATTACAGTGAGAGAAAGAGTAATGGCAGATGCTCTCTTCAGTCTCATAGATATGCTCCAGTGACGCTGCCATCTGGTTGACTGAGTGGAGCTGGGGGCACAGTGCTGGTCACTATGAAATCACTGACTGATGGGAAGGCTCAGAGCCTAAATCCACTTAAGATATAGAGCAAAGTCGGTGAAAGGTAGAATGGAATCTGCAAAGGAGCGGGTGGATGGGGTGGGGGTGTTATGGCTTGTAATGCCTTTGTCCACTTTGAGGGGCAGATGGGGAGAGCGCTGCACTGGGACAGTGTGGAGGGGCAGAAACGCATTGACAGTGGGAGGATGGGGATTATGAAAAATCAAAGGAAAAACCAACACGTCTCTGTAATGTAAAATGAACTGTGTAAAACTATTGGAAGAAGTTTAAGTATCTGGTTATTGTACAGCTTTTATGGGTTCAAGTACTGAGTGAACACAGCCCTCTATAACTAGACTTACTGGGAGTAATTGGAAGATAATTTGATCATACTTTGTTACTATAGGCAATATGTAGTGTGCTTTTACATGGAGAAAGGGTTGTGTCAAATTACATTGATGTCAAGTCAAAGTCAGTTTTATTTGCCAATTCCATTACATGTACATGACATACAAAGAAATCAACATTGCGTTTCACACTATCCTATGCGTACACATTAAGACAAAAGCAGTTTCTTAAAACCTCAAAAAAACATTCAAATAGAGCAAAGTGACGAGTGCAAAAATGAGTGCAATAGAGACAAATAGGTAAACAGAATCTAAAACAGAATAAATAGTTCGAAAACAGAATAACCAGTGTGCAAACAGTGTAGTGTGTAACAGCGTAACCAGTATATATATATATATATATATATATATATATATATATATATATATATATATATATATATATATATATATATATATATATATATATATATATATATATGTGTGTATATATATATATATACACACATATAAATTTTTTTCAATTTTTTTGCTGTGATTTAGCCTTTGTTCCATCCCTCTAGGGTCAAAGGAAAGGTGTGTCAGCGTAAACCACCAACATACCCCTTTTGGGATTTTGTCAGTCTAAACCACCCACACCTGTATGTGTGTGTGTGTGTGAGTCCCATTGTGAGATTTTTTACCCAATTTCAAAAAATGCAGATTTATATTGGTCTGTATACCACCCAGCCCTGTAATTATAAAGTGTAGAAAGATTTAGAGGCAAAAAAGAATGTGGATATTTATATCGAGGTAATGAAACAAACACATTTTTGATTTATTTTAGTTTTTTTTTCCATTTATTTCTGTTTTTGTATTTCATTTTATTTTTCAGTGCTAAATTGTTTTTATTTTATTTTTTTTTAAGTCATTTATGCTTATTTTTTATACCAATTACATTTGGCATTTGTCTATTGCTGTTATTTACCAACCGATTTTTTTTTTTTTTTTTTTTTTTTTTTTAAACATTTAACAAACTGCTTTTGCTCCATCTCAGTGAAAGGTTGAAAGGAGATGCAAGCATTTGGCTCTGAGCTAAAACTTCACTTGCTTGTCATCAGTTTTACTAGTCAGGCTAAAATTAGCAAAACTTGCCCTTTAATCTACTTTTCTGTTTATTTTCACATTCTTTACTTACATAAAATTATTTTAGTTATTTCTCTCAAGTTTTTGTGATCAATAATCTTTTCAGATTTCAAAACTTGGCAACTCTGACCCTATTTCCACTCTAATACTATACCCAGAATATATATATATATATATATGAAATATAAATCCTCATTGTGTGTAAGTATGTTTGTTTCTGAATGCGAAGTCAGTGGAGTTCCCTTCCCAGCTAACCCAAACTTGTTTGGGAGAGAAAACAAAAGCTGTAAATTATTATCAAAACTCACTGGGTCATTAATTGAGGTCATCTACATTTTAAAGTCTGAATTGCACTATATGGACAAAAGTAGTTGGACGCCTGACCATTATAACAGAAGTGATTGTAATGGCATTGTACACTAATACTTTAAAATGGAATCATTCCCCCTTTTTATGAGCTATAACAGCTTCTGCTTTTCTTGGAAGGCTTTCCACAAGATTTTGGATCCTTTATGTGGGAATTTTTGCTCCTTCATCCTGTAGAGCATTAATGACATCAGACATTGGACAGAAGGGCTGGCTTGCAATCTCTGTTCCTGTTCATCTCAAAAGTGCTTGATAGAGTTGGGATCACGGCTGTGTATGGGTCAAGCTCTTCCACACCAAACTCTTCAAAACTGCGTCTTTATAGTCCGTCCTTTGTGCACAGGGGTACAGTCATGTTGGAAATGGGCCTCCACCAAACTGTTGCACAAAGTTGGAAGGGTAGCACTGTCCAAAACATTTTGGTATACTGAAGCATTAGGATTGCCCTTCACAGCCCTAAAAAACAGCCTCATATCATTATCCCTGTACCACCAGTCTTTACAGTCGACCCCTTACAGTCAGGCAGGTAACAAACCCAGACTGACCCGTCGGACTGCCAAACAGAGCAGTGTGATTCGTCACTTCACAGAAGGTGTTTCCACTGCTCCACAGTCCAGAGCTGGTGTGCTTTACAGCACTCCAGCTAATGCTAAACAGTGGACTTGGTGAACAAACTGTCTTGCTTCAGAGGTAGGATCCTATTCAGTACCGTGTTTTAAGTCACTGGGCTCTTCATAACGACCCATTTTGTATCACAAATGTTTGTGAACTCAGATTGAACTGGTTGAAACACGTGAATTAAATAATTAACAGATGTGGCCAAATACTTGTGTTCATTTAGTGTAATTGTCCATTTATTATGTCATTGCCACTGTAACTTGATCCACACACAGTAGAATGAAAATGAGAGTTGCAGTGCAGAAACTAGAGGGAAAGAAATAAAGAGCTAGAGCTGAGTGAAACAGCGGTGATTCGTGCTCTTCAGAGGAGGTTATCTCTGGACTTGCAGGCTTGCCTGTCTGTCTCCATCGCATCAAAAACACAAATACTGCCTGTGGAGCTGAACTACAGAGCACTGGGAAGCAGAGTCATCCTTTTAACCCTGTCTTTCATCCCTCTGTTTCTTTTTTCAGATATTCTAAAAAAAGACTGTGACAGTTCCTAGACTTGAGTTAATCCTGTTACGTTTTTCATTCCCTTTGCACTTGTTATTCTCTTTTTCCTTCCTTGACCTTGAAGCCAGTTATTGTTTTTCTGGGATTTGTTAATATAATGTGGTCTAACTCGCATCTTTCTTCCCTTTGCACTCTTTTATTTTCTTCTCTTCTTAAAATCCACTCTCTGTTACATTTTTCTACTCTTCATCAGCAAAAATCCATCCAAGGGCTGATCTGGGATTGAAGGATATCAGCCCATGTTGAACACCTAAATGCTCATCTTATATAGAGAGTAGTTGATTTATTGATTTGTCTCAAAATGTAAGCAAGTGTAAGTTTTTAGACTGTTACTATGTTGTTATATAATCCTGTGACTTTAATCCCTTCTAAGTGTGTGCTTTTACTGGCCTCAAGGGTTTTTTTTTCTATCTAAAAAAAGGTGGGAGCCTAATAATTGATGGCTTAAAGGTCAGTCTTTGGTTTATTGCGATATTTTTTGACAGGAATTAAACAGTGTCACAGCATGTACATTTAACTTCAAAATGTATTTTGTAGGACACATTTGTGTTTTTAAAGGTTAGGTATTTCATTGTAGTGCTCCTTTTGTCTCCGGATTAATTTTGAGGTGCTCTGTGATCATCGTCAAAAGGCTGGGAATTGGTTTCCAGAGTTTAGGAGCCTTTCCTGAATTTGTGGAGACTGAAGCAGCTTGTGGCATGGATAGGTTGTCATACTGTCCATTCCTCTACCACAAGAGTAGCTACTTTAAAAATAAAATGGCTCTTTCATAAAAAATAAAATATGATTTATGTTTAACTTCCGCTTCATACTTTTTTTTTATTGACATCATCAAAAGTACAGAAATAATACTTTTTTTGCTATAACACTCTGCTAAGTATGATTGTTCACAGTTATAGTTTTCTACTGACTAGAGGAAGAAAAATTTATGTATCTTTAGGTGAAGTTCTGTGTTGAGATAATTTTGTGATATTGTAAACAGTAGCACAGACGGCATTATTGTTCAGGGCAAGTTGTGCCGTTAATTTCTGGGTCACCTTAACACATGTGACAACTTTTCCCATTGTATATAAATATGTAGACTCTGCTCAAGAAAATTGTGCAATAGTGATATTTTTGAAGGAAGGAAGGAAGGATGAAGGTAGAAATAATCTCCAAAGAGAAAAGGAAGTAAAGAAAGAGGAAAGAAGATGGTTAAGAATTCTAAAAACAGAGAATCAGAAATCACTGATGAATACAGCAAATGGTTTATGCATAAACTGCAGTACTTTAAGTTTTTCCATGCTAGATACTGCTATCAACTCCTCCTTTTGTACCAAAAACATAGATATACACCTGTCTGGTCCATATGTTGGCACAGCTTTACTCTTTGACCTCTATGTCAGTACAATGAGGTTCACTTCAGCAAATATCTGTGACGAACAAGAAAAAAAATTAAAGTAAGGATAAATAATAATATGAAGACCGGTGCTTCTGCCTGGTCTTTGTGGAGCCACATTCAAACAGCCACTCAAATGAGACCTGGATGGAGTATGTACAGTCATGGCCAAAAGTTTTGAGAATGACACAAAAACTACATTTTCACAAAGTCTGCTGCTTCAGAGTTTCCATATGTTTTTGTCAGGTGTTTCTATGTTATAATGAAATACAATTTGAAGCATTTCATCAGTTTCAAAAGCTTTTATTGAGAATTACACATCATTCGTGCAATAAGTTAATATTTGCAGTACTGACCCTTCTTTTTCAAGACCTCTGCAATTCTCTCTGGCAATCAACTTCTGGACCAAATCCTGACTGATGGCAGTCCATTCTTGCATAATCAATGCTTGGAGTTTGTCAGAATTTGTGGGTTTTTGATTGTCCATCCACCTCTTGAGGATTGACCCCAAATTCTCAATGGGATTAAGATCCGGGGAGTTTCCTGGCCAAGGGCCCAAAATCTTAATGTTTTGTTCCCCGAGCCATTTTGTTATGACTTTTGCTTTATGGCAAGGCGCTCCATCATGCTGGAAAAGGCATTCATCACCAAACTGCCCTTGGATGGTTGGGAGAAGTTGCTCTTGGAGGACGTTCTGGTACCATTCTTTATTCATGGCTGTGCTTTTAGGCAAGATTGTGAGAGATCCCATTCCCTTGACCAAAAAGCAACCCCACACATGAATGGTCTCTGGATGCTTCACTGTTGGCATGAGACAGGACTGATGGTAGCGTTCACCTCGTCTCTTTCGAACAAGCCTTCTTTCAGATGCCCCAAACAATCAGAAAGGGGATTCATCAGAGAAAATGACTTTACCCCAGTCCTCAGCAGTCCAGTCCCTGAACCTTCTGCGGAATACCAGTCTGTCCCTAATGTTCTTACTGGAGAGAAGTGGCTTCTATGCTGCCCTCCTTGACACCAGGCCTTCCTCCAAAAGTCTTCACCTCACTGTGCATGCGGATGCCCTCACACCTGCCTGCTGCCATTCCTGAGCAGGTTCTGCACAGGTGGCGGCCTGATCCCGCAGCTGAAGCACCTTCAGGAGACGGTCCTGGCACTTGCTGGACTTTCTTGGGTGCCCTGGAGCCTGTTTGGCAACAATTGAACCTCTCTCCTTGAAATTCTTGATAATTCGATAGACGATTGACTGAGGTGCAATCTTTCTCTCTGCTATGAACTTCCCTGTTAGGCCCTTTTTTGTAATGCAATGATGGCTGCACCCTGTTTTCTTGCAGGTAACCATGGCTAAAAGATGAGGAACATTGGTGTCATGCACCATTATTGAATTTCCCTTTATGGGATAAATAAAGTATTTTTCATTTTTCATTTCATTTCATCTTCCTTTTAAGTGTCCAGCCACTCAATCATGACAGATTGATCTCCAGCTTTGTCCTCATCATCACCCACACCTGTGTTAATGTGTGTGACACCTGTGTGTCATTGTATTTATGTTAACTGGTCCTTTTGTGGTAGGGCTGAAATGCAGTGGAAATGTGTTTTTGGTGATAAAGTTTATTTTCAAAGCAAAGACAGACTTTGCATTTAATTGCAGTTGAGCTGATCACTCCTCATAACATTCTGGAGTATATGCAAATTGCCATTATTGAAACTGAAAGAGTAGACTTTGTAAAATTGTAATATTTGTGTCATTCTCAATGTGTCATTCTTTTGGCCATGACTGTACAGTGGTAGGTTTCCATTAGCAGGAGTCTGGGGAAGTTTTATGGGGCCTGTAATAGAGGCTACCAGAGTATTGCAAAACTTTTTATCCGCTCTTTAGCAGCAGCAGTCGTAATGTGTTGCATGTTGGGCTTTGTGCTGACTTGACCACTTCCAGTTAAGAAAGCAACAAGTCAAAACAGGCTAGTATAGATCATTCATTTTACATTATTTGCTACCTTCAAACAACCATGGTGTACTTCTGGCATGCTGCAGAGTGTAAATCATTGTTTCAAAGCAAGGAAGCTACACATCTATCCCTCCGTGGCTGATTGATGTTGGTAAAGTGGCAGAAAGATCTTCGAGCGTAGAGAAGATGGAAGGCACTCATTTTTCATAAGAGGAAGGCCAAAACAGGGGAAAATGTGAGTGTGCCGAACCTCCCAAGAAATTCCAGGCTTTGTTTCCATCGTCTCCCATCATTCCCATCATCAGCACTGACTGCTACACCTGTGGTGATTCTGCCTTACTTCACCTGGAATAACTAGGGGAAGCCATTAGTGCGCGGAACACTGTAATGGCACAAAAATATGGTAATTGATAAGATAAGCATGTAAATGCAGCCTAAAGTAGGTGCAAGGCAGTGACTTCCTTGAGCCGGTCCCAAGCCTGTGATAAATATAAAGGGTTGTGGAAAGAAGGGCATCCGACGTACCGTATTGGCCCGAATGTAAAACGATATTTGATTCTGGAAATCATATTCTCAAAAATGAGGGTCGTCTTATAATCGAGGTCTAAACTTTTCTATTGTCATTACACATCTGTGCCACTAGAAGGAGCCGCACTGAAGTAACCAGCGAGAGAATAGCAGGACAGTGAACACATGAAGCAGGAATCTGAAGTAAAATGGAGGAACCACGTGTTGAACAAAGGGGCTCAAGTTTTGTTGCAGTCCAGAATTTTGTTTTTTACAGACTGAATTGTTAATATTGTTCTTGAAATTGAATATAACTCAACTTTGACGTTGATTATGCAGTTATTGACATCATTAATGCAAATCACAAGACCCATGAACCCCATGCCAGATCGGTCGAGACCCAGTTTAACAACGGGTTAACCATCGGTGCTGTTGACCTATACGGTACCACTGAAAACTGGGCAACTGTTGGTTGAAGGAGAGGAGGAAGGCATTACATAGACAGACTGTCTCATTACAATCTGCTGATGCTGATCTATATAGCATGAGCAGATTCAGTCCTTGTCATGTGCTACATCTTACTGCAGCTACTGGAGCCCAGTATTTTTAAACAAAAGTAGTACAATCCAGAAATTAGGGAAAGACGTGCTTATCTGTGATGAGACATGTTTGAACAATGCTATGTATGTACTTGCCAACTTCCTGTTTGAGCTTCTTTAAATTATTGTTTAAGTTGGTTTTAGCAGTTGAGTATTTCTCCTATTTGTCACTTCTGTTTGTCTCTTTTCATTCTGACAGAAATCTCTTAGATTCACATGTGTTTATGTGTGTGAGTCAGCACCACACTCCTCTCTTCTCTGTCATTTCCTTGTTCTTATTGCTCAGGGTGTGTATTTAGAGCTGCACAGTATATATTTACAGCACCATGCTCATTATTTCCTCTGTTCTTTCCTAGGCCCTTGCATCTCACCGCGCCTACCTCTTAACGGCACGCATTCCCACCAAGGTAAGAGCGCTGGTTTTGCTTTAAGCCGGCTTACAAGGCCATGGGATTTTTTTTCCCTTTGTTTCGTTCCTGTAATAATACTGTAATGTTATATCAGGAAAAGAATCCTTTGGTCTGATTGTCAGTTGTTTTTGAAAGAAAATGGATCGCAAAATATTACTATGGGAGTTGCATCATTTTATAGGTTTAAATCTCCTAGAAAGGTTCGCTGAATTTTGAAACCTGTACTAATTCAATTTAAGTAGACGTTCAGCTGTTTCTCAGGGTTTGTTTTGCTGATTACAGTTGTTCGAAGGTGGTATCAGGAAAAGATTTTTAACCATAAAGCACTGATTCTCCTCGTAGATGTTTTCTGAGGAAACTCTTATTAAAGATGGGAACACAAACCAATGCTGGTTAGCTTTTGGCCAACCTTGACTGCAGCTTGTTCACAGGGCAGGTAGAATACTGTGTGCTGGATCTAAGAATCGAAGAGCTCCGAGCTAAAATGTAGAGGGACTGAATTTGGAGTTCATTATGTGTAAATATGATTTATATCGCAAGAACTCACTTTTACTGCAGTCATTTCATTTTGTGTTAATATTTAAACTGTATTGAAGGGGGTTTTATCATTCAAATCTCAAAGTCCTGTCATGAAGCAATAATGCAGTCACCTGTTTTTAATTTTAAGGTACAACAAGGCTAAAGAGGTGTCTGTAGCTCAGCCCTTGTCTTTTGCTATCACTGCAAATTTGTGTGTAAATCTTCAATGGGTAACATTTAATTTCAGCCATTGCATGTTTTTATTTGCAATGCTGTAGATTATTCTTATAGTGTTTTAACTTGTAATTGTTAGTTACAGAAGGCAGTTAATTGCGCCATAATTTGAAATAAAATATGTTGTTGCTTTCAGTATAATTGACAAGGTCACATAAATATCACAGTGAATAGTCAAAAGTAAAGTTGACTGAAACTTTTGGCAGCAATTGTTACTTAAATATGTTTCGAGGTGAATACGATCGTGCCACAATACAGAACTACAGTGATCCCTTATTTTTCCCGGTTTATGGGGACTGGGGCCCCCCAGCGACAATTAAAATACACAAACTGGAGCTGGAGCCCCCCGAGCCTAAATAATGTGTTTAAAATATGTTCAAACACTGCAAAGAAGTAGCGAGACACTGTAGCGAAACAAGACAAAGGCTCAACTGTGGTCTTTCTGCACAATATCCTGTGATTCTTGGGTGATGCGTCTCGGCCAATCAGCACACAGATTCTAGAGCGCTGGGCCGTCTGCGTTTCTCGTGTTGCTTACAGGAGGCTGTGAGTCATTGTTTGATGTTTCGCTAGCAGCTGTGGCCTCTCGTCTGCTGTGGGGTGGATTTTCGCAGAATTTCAGTGATTATTTCTTGATTTTTTTATTATAATATATTTCTGAAAAAAATCCACGAATAACTAAAACCGTGGAACTCAAACCGTGAAGTGGCAAGGGATCACTGTCGTTTGTTCGATAGTGAAATTGTTTATTTTACGACAGGAGTTGCTGTATTTCTGAGCCATTTTGACTTTTCTCTCTACCAATGTACAGTATCATCAAAGCTGGTGATACTCTTCCAGAACTGGAAGGCTTCTGATGTGCTTGTTTTTGTTATATATCGCTTCGGGTTGGTATGCCACTAAAGATGAATACAGGAATCAACCACTTTGTGTTCTTTTCTATGTTGGTTACTGTATCATCTCTATCATCTTGGCATCTGGTATAATGCCAACATCGTCATATAGAATTCATATATACATGTTGGCTGTTTTACATTTATTTACGCTGAGATTGACTCAGGCGGATTACTCAATTGACCTGATTTCCTCTTTAACTCGTCTATATAAGCACAGGCTGAATATAAAGTTACCCACAGCCTCATATATTCAGCAAGCATTTAACTTTTTTTCCTTTCGGATGCTCCCTTCAGTGGTTGTCACAAAGAATCATCCACCTCCATCTAACTCTATCGTCTGCATACTCTTCTCTCACACCAACTAACTTCATGTCCTCTTTTACTACATCCATAATTCTCCACTTTGGTTTTCATCTATGTCTCCTGCCTGGCTGTTCCAACCTCATCTACTGATACATCCACTAACCCCCTTCTGTTCATGTCCAAACCATCTCAGTCTGGATGCTC
>JAGFBZ010001241.1:0-21317 GCA_018398805.1 Hirundichthys speculiger | reverse complement strand
CTTAGGCTAGCTTAATCCAGCTAGTTTGGTTAGCCTTCTTTCCAGGGGGCTAGCTTAGGCTAGCTTATCCAGCTAGTCTTGGTTAGCCTTCTTTCCAGGGGGCTAGCTTAGGCTAGCTTATCCAGCTAGTTTTGGTTAGCCTTGTTTCCAGTGGGCTAGCTTAGGCTAGCTAATCCAGCTAGTCTTGGTTAGCCTTCATTCCAGGGGGCTAGCTTAGGCTAGCTTATCCAGCTAGTCTTGGTTAGCCTTCTTTCCAGGGGGCTAGCTTAGGCTAGCTTATCCAGCTAGTTTTGGTTAGCCTTGTTTCCAGTGGGCTAGCTTAGGCTAGCTAATCCAGCTAGTCTTGGTTAGCCTTCTTTCCAGGGGGCTAGCTTAGGCTAGCTTATCCAGCTAGTCTTGGTTAGCCTTCTTTCCAGGGGGCTAGCTTAGGCTAGCATATCCAGCTAGTCTTGGTTAGCCTTCTTTCCAGGGGGCTAGCTTAGGCTAGCTTATCCAGCTAGTCTTGATTAGCTTCTCTTTCCAGGGGGCTAGCTTAGGCTAGCTTATCCAGCTAGTCTTGGTTAGCTTCTATTTCCAGGGGGCCAGCTTAGGCTAGCTTATCCAGCTAGTCTTGGTTAGCCTTCTTTCCAGGGGGCTATCTTAGGCTAGCTTATCCAGCTAGTCTTGGTTAGCCTTCTTTCCAGGGGGCTAGCTTAGGCTAGCTTATCCAGCTAGTCTTGGTTAGCCTTCTTTCCAGGGGGCTAGCTTAGGCTAGCTTATCCAGCTAGTCTTGGTTAGTATTCCACACATTGTATCACCTGCTTCTACAACAAGACACTTATTTTTATCGTTAACACAGTTATAGTCAAAGAAATCCCAAATAGGACTGAGACGTTTTCTACCAACTTTTCCTGCAGCATCACTGCTGATCACTTTAGTTTTTTTTTGCAGTTGTTGTTGTACGGCGGAGCGAAGTTAATAGATTTCTAACGTTTATGTCGTTCCTGGTTCCAGCTCTATGTCTCCTCCTCCACCTCGTTCTCCATCCGACACATGAAGGCACACACTCCTCTTCTCTTCTCTGCTCCTCTTCTTCTTCTTTCAATTTTCCTTTTACCGATCTGTCCATCCACGACCTTCACTCCCCAGCAGTGATCCCAGAGGACGAGGAGAGGAGACGGGAGGACAGCGAAAGGATGGAAATTTAATTTTACCATTGCCACACTGAAGCTTCTTCTTCTTCTTCTTCTATTTTTGTGATTAGCAAAAAGAAACTCACGCACAGGAGTTATAAACGTGGCCTTTTCAGTGAGCTAATGTTTTTGAAACGGCTTGGAAAGTATCACGTACAGCGCTGACGCAGAAGAAGAAGACACGGAGAAACTCAGCAGCTGGAGCGACTGAATGATCTCAGAGAGGAAGGAGGTCAGGTGACCTTCCACTCCTCCGTCACTGAATCAGTCCTGCAGACACACAGATTACTGCAGTTTAGCACCGACCACACGTCCTCCATCACAGCGTACAGCAGCCATTGTTCAAAGAAAGGAGAGAATAAAGGAGAAATGAAATCAAAGCCCCTGAGATGTGACTGGTCAGCAGGTGGACACCTGAGGAGATGTGACTGGTCAGTAGGTGGAAACCTGAGGACGTTAAAGGTACCAGCAGAAAAAAAAGGATAATGCAGAGAAAGGCCACACATCTCTGACATCTCAGAAAGATGTGGAGAGGAGGAGGGAGGTGAAGGAGAGGAAGAAGGGAGAAGGTGGAGAAAAAGAAACAAAAGATGTAAGCAACGTAATCATCAGTTTGATGGATGGATCAAAATGACGGTTGGACCGAAGCTGGACGGACAGACGGAGCTGGACGGAGAGATGGAGCTGGACGGAGAGATGGCTGGAGCTGGACGGACAGATAGAGCTGGACGGACAGATGGAGCCGGACGGACAGATAGAGCTGGACGGACAGATGGAGCTGGATGGACAGATAGAGCTGGACGGACAGATAGAGCTGGACGGACAGATGGAGCTGGATGGACAGATAGAGCTGGACGGACAGATAGAGCTGGACGGACAGATAGAGCTGGACCGACAGATGGAGCTGGACGGACAGATAGAGCAACGTCTGAGGTAGATGGAGGAGTGATGAACGACCGCTCTCAGAGTTTAATGGATGGATGAAAGAAGAGAATGATGGATGGACAGATAACCCAATCAGCTGTTAGGACGAGAAGAGATGGAAGACTGGCAGGAGACGGCAAAGATGATGAAATGATGAACTCGTAGTTAGAAGGATAAAGATGTGAACAGTTAACATGAAGAAGGGATGACGGGATAATGATGGATGGATGGATGGATGGATGGATGGATGGATGGATGGAGATGCTGCTGTGGACCTCAGGGAGGCGTCCTCTCTGTCGTCCATCGTCCTCTCTGTCATCCATCGTCCTCTCTGTCGTCCATCGTCCTCTCTGTTGTCCATCGTCCTCTCTGTCATCCATCGTCCTCTCGTCCTCGTCTCTGTCATCCATCGTCCTCTCTGTCGTCCATCGTCCTCTCTGTTGTCCATCGTCCTCTCTGTCGTCCATCGTCCTCTCTGTTGTCCATCGTCCTCTCTGTCGTCCATCGTCCTCTCTGTCATCCATCGTCCTCTCTGTTGTCCATCGTCCTCTCTGTTGTCCATCGTCCTCTCTGTCATCCATCGTCCTCTCTGTTGTCCATCGTCCTCTCTGTCTTCCATCGTCCTCTCTGTCGTCCATCGTCCTCTCTGTTGTCCATCGTCCTCTCTGTCGTCCATCGTCCTCTCTGTCGTCCATCGTCCTCTCTGTTGTCCATCGTCCTCTCTGTCTTCCATCGTCCTCTCTGTCGTCCATCGTCCTCTCTGTCGTCCATCGTCCTCTCTGCCGTCCATCGTCCTCTCTGTTGTCCATCGTCCTCTCTGTTGTCCATCGTCCTCTCTGCCGTCCATCGTCCTCTCTGTTGTCCATCGTCCTCTCTGTCGTCCATCATCCTCTCTGTCGTCCATCGTCGTCTCTGTCGTCTCGTCTCTGTCGTCCATCGTCGTCTCTGTCGTCCATCGTCGTCTCTGTCGTCCATCATCCTCTCTGTCGTCCATCATCCCTCTCTGTCATCCATCGTCCTCTCTGTTGTCCATCGTCCTCTCTGTCGTCCATCGTCCTCTCTGTCGTCCATCGTCCTCTCTGTTGTCCATCGTCCTCTCTGTCGTCCATCGTCCTCTCTGTCGTCCATCGTCCTCTCTGTCGTCCATCATCCATCGCTCATATCTGTTTAATATGACGTCTACCCGGCAGCACCAGGGTTCTGTTCATCATCTTTTCCTGCCTGCATTACCTGTGTTACCTGTGTTACCTGTGTTTCCTGCGTTACTTGTGTTACCTGCGTTACCTGTGTTACCTGTGTTACTAATGAACGAGTCTCCTCGTTCCACAGAGCACCTGTCGTGCTCTCAAACAGAAACGATTAAAACAAACCTGCTCTGAACGGTGACATGAGCTGATTTTAATTCTATTAATATTCATCATCTATCAGCCTGATTAAGCCGCTAATCCTCCGTGTTCTTCCTGATTAAAGCTGGATCACACGCAGCAGCGAACCCACTAAAAAAAGAGTCAGGAACCAAAAGCACATTTCAAAAAACACTGCATTAAATGGCTCCTCTCTCCTCCAAAAATATAGAAAATAAACCAGCATTTGGCCGTAAAACTGAAAAACTTCAGACAGTTTTAGAGCTGGTGATCCAACATGGAGTCTTTGTTGGAACGCTTCTTTGTTACTTTAGCCGTATATTTGAGCAAGACGACTAAACTACACATCCCATAAAAGCTGGAGCGCCTTACAGGACGGCGCCGCTGTTATAGGAGTTGTTAAAGAACATTATGGTTTAAAAGATGTTTTCTTTCCTCGTCATCTGGTTTAAAGAAAACCCGTTTCCATTTTTATGGAGCTCCGTTTGGGTCATAATTCAATTAATAAATGAGTCTGTTATTATGAAATACAGGCGTTTATTATTATGAAATATTTCTCATTATTAAGATAATGGTTTGGTTTTTCATAAGAATGATCTTTTACATAATAATGGCTTTGTTTTTTCATAAGAATGATTTGTGTGTCAATCACAGCAGAGAGGGCGGAGCCATTAGCCATTTATCTGATTGGCTGCTCTTTCATTCAGGCATAAGCAACAGAACAGTGAATATCGATAGTGGGCGAGAGGTGCAACGTATATAATAATTAAATATAATAACCTGGTCAAGGTTTCCCGTAGCTCAGTCCAAGCTGCCTTAGCTACAATCGGACTAGGAGCGCACCTTGATGACATCACGGCCCGCCGCTAACGGGACCTCACGGCCAAAACTAGTCGATGTCAGAGTGTAGAATGGAGAAGGATCAGCCAATGAGCGTGCAGGTCAATCACTGGTCCCGTCCACTGGCAAAATGTCATTATTATGTAAAAAAACTCATTCTTCAATAAAAAAAAAAAAAGTCATTCTGAAATAAACTATTATGCATTAAACTAAGATTAAATAATAAAAAAAATATATTTCATAATAATTACATTTTTTCATAATAATGGGAAACATTTCATGATAATGGATACATATTTCATAATAATAAACGCCTGTTTTTCATAAAAAATAGACTCATTTATTCATTGAATTTTGACACAAACGGGGCTCCATACATTTTTTACCTCGTGAGGAGACATGCAAACGGAATTATCCCCCCCCCCCCCGGGAACTTTGCAGCCCGGGCGAGCGGCTGGCGCCGTCCGAGCACCTGCTCCACGCGGAGGAACCAGGTGAGCCGAGGCCGAGGTGGGAGGAGTCAGGGGGGAAAGTAACGGTGGAGGTGCAGAGGGCCGCTGTTCAAAGGAAGAGGAGCACGAGCGCAGCGGGGGAGCCGTGCACGCGCGTGCACGAGCGCGTTTCAGAGCACACTTCACATGGACGCGGTCCTGCAGTCCAGCGCGCGGCGGCGCGTGTTCGCCTGTGTGCGTTTGTGTTGGCAGAGGCTGGAGGCTGGCAGATGGTCAGAGCTGAATGTTTGTGTCCCCCCCCCCCCCCCCCCCCCCCCCTTTGTGTCCCCCCCCCCCCCCCCCCCCCCCCCCCCCCCCCCGCGGGTCCCTCGCTCCTCTCAGCCCCCCCTCCTTCCTCCCTCCCCCCCAGGCTCCACCTCCAGGGGCTTCCCGCTGCGGTTGAGCCCCACCAGCAGTGTTGGTTCACTTTCTACACGAACTAGTTCAGTTCACCATTTCAGAAAATGAACTAAATAGTTCATTTTAGTTCTTTTTTTTTTTTAATTATATTTTAACGTTGCTGCGAGCAATTATTTGTTAAAATGATGACCACTGCCCATATACTACCCCACCACAAACAGCAGTTATTTTATCTATTTTAACTGTCTAAAACTATTGGTCCAATTCTGAATCTTTAACCAACCAGGGTTCAAATTAGCATTAGCATTAGCATTAAAGGAACAGTCCATGTAAAACTGTAATTTACGTTTCAGTTTCTCTCTACAGCAGCCGTTCCCAAACTACAGAACACCAAGGCCCAATTTGAAATGTGAAAAATCTCCTCAGCCCACCAGAACCTTTAATCACAACTGTGATCAACATACAGGACCAGGAACTATGATCCGATATTAATGTGAGGGGTCAACAAATAAGGTGACACTTGTCATATCAAGTTAAGATGACAGTAGAATAACACTTAACTAGTTTGTTTTATTACTTCTTAATGTTTTTTTTTAATCATGTCATGAATATTTTACGGTAATTAAAAACATATTTAAAAAATATTGAGGATTTAAAACACATTTGTTTAATTTTATGACCTCTCACAGCCCACCTGCAGTACCTCAACGACCCACCAGGGGGCCGCGGCCCATCACTGCTCTACAGTAGATTAAAAATATGATGAAAAACTTGTTGCCAAATGGTCTTTATTATGAGACAAAAACAGGTCCTTAAGGTGCAAATGTTTTTTCCCCCCATTTCAATATTTCAGTCCCCCCAGCAGTCGGGGGTCTCCTCCAGCTCTGGGTAACTGTAGCTCTCATCTTCCTTCATGATCGTTTTAAACGTTTGATGACGTAGTTGTTAGCGTGACAGCAGCGACAGCCGTGTTGCCATGTTAGCGTGACAGCAGCGACAGCCGTGTTGCCATGTTAGCGTGACAGCAGCGACAGCCGTGTTGCCATGTTAGCGTGACAGCAGCGACAGCCGTGTTGCCATGTTTGATTGGTTTCCTCAGATACATATCAGGCTCGTTTGTGGTGGATTTTAAATGGGGTTCGCTGGAAACCTGGAACGGTTTTGACCGTGCGTGAACTTTGAAAGAGCGTCGTTCACAACTGAACAAATGAACTCGTTCATGCCCCCCGCTGGTGAAGGAGAAAGAGAGCGCGCTCAGTTCACGTTCGCACTGAATATGAACTAGTTCGTGAACTTTCGTTCAATGATCACGTTCAGGTACGACACTGCACACCAGAGCATCCCTGCCCTTACCAAAAAGTAGTATACTCAAGTATATAAGTATACTATAAGTATACTTTTGGTAAGGGTTAGCCTCACAGACCTGAGCTTTCATGATCATAAATTTACATCAGGTTTCGTGATTCAGCAGGTGTACAAAATGAATGCTAGTTTGTTTATTCTTTTTCACCCTTCCCTTAGGGTTAGGGTTAGGGTTAATTGGCGCAACAGTGCCCTCTAGCAGTCTGGCATATAAACTGCAACAACATTTATATGGAACAAACAGGCAAATTCTTTCAAAGCAGCATGTAGCCTTTTAACAAATAAACAGTACGAACACATAATTCGAATCTTAAACCATATGTTTTAACATCACAAACAATATTCAACAGATGATTCAGGAACTCTTCACAGAGCAAAGACTATATAAAACCAAACGACTCAAATACTGAGAGAACGGCAGCATCACTTTATCTCAGAAAGCTCACTTCAGGCGACATTAACAACGGCCTCCAGCTTCCTGTTAGGAAGAGTTAGGGTTGAAACCCGTCGCTTCATCTGACAGCCAGCAGGGGGCGACTCATGTGTTTTTAAAACCGATACAGATAACCAATAACTTTCAGCTCCTAAAGGCCGATACTGATAACACACACATATACCTAAGATCATCACATCAATACTATGAACAAAACCAAAAATAGTTTTTACTCTTTAAATGAACAGATATTTATTTTTTCCAATAAAAAACTATTGACAAGCCTCTCTGTTATATACTTAGTCGTTTTATGATATAACTATGAATGAGGAGACGGAGACCGGGAGCTTCTTGCACGTCTGCCTGTATTGCAGGTTTTTCTCAAGACTACAACAACGTCATCACAACAGACGCCGCAGGGGCGCAACGGGACCCCCGTAGGGACAACCAGGGCGCAAATACACAACATATCCCTCCCTCTTTACTTTTGACGTACCCTTAATAAAGTAAACATTTTTTTTTTTTTTTTTTTTTCTAACTCTGTATTCTCATTTAAAGTCTCTGCTTCAAATACACAATATATAATGAACTTTTAATAAACATGGCAGTACAAACAAAACAAGTACTTTAACTACGGAGAGAGGGTAGACTACCTCAATCCGGACTGAACCCTGGGGGATTATTCTGCCCCAATGTGATGGGTTAGTCGCTATACTATAATGACAGTTTGTCAGGAGGTCGTCTGTTTCTTCTAGGGTAAGTACGACCTGTCACAGTCACAGTGTCTCTCGGTGAGGACTGAACGAGTCTGAGGACTGACGAGTCCTGGACTGGGAGTGATGTCTGACACTGGCACCTGAGCAGGCTTAGGTGTGCCTGAAACACTGTTCATCTCTGAAGTTGGCTTCTGTGGCTCCTCAGGTGATTGAGGTTGCTCTAGATGGACCTCCGGCTCAGGAACAACAGACGGTCCCGGAGATGAGTCATCACATGAACCAGAAGTGTGGAGCAATTGATCAACATGTCTTCTCCAGACGAGATGATCACTGGTTTCCACAGTGTATGACACAGGACCTGTTTTGGCCACAACTGTTGCAGGTGTCCACTTAACACCACTGGTGTAACTCCGGGCGAGCACCTTATCTCCTGCTGTGAAGCTCCTGAACTTTGCTTTTGCTCGTCTTTCCATTTGAGCTCTCTGTTGAAGGTGAACGACCTCCTTAGTCTTCTGTGGTCTCAAAAGGTCAAGTCGAGTGCGGAGCTGTCTCTTGAACATAGACGAAGCAGGAGACACTTTTGTTGTAGCATGAGGTGTATTTCTGTATGACAACAAAAATGCACTGAGGCGTCGGTTGAGGGACTGCGTGCTTTGAGAGGACTTGAGAGCTTGCTTCATAGTCTGTACAAATCTTTCCGCGAGCCCATTTGTGGCGGGGTGATAAGGCGCAGACTTAATGTGCTGAATACCGTTCTCTTCCATGAATGTTTTGAACTCTTCAGACACTAGCTGTGGGCCGTTATCACTGACGAGTTGTTGTGGGAGACCAAAACGGCTGAAGATCGATCTTAGCTCTTCAATTGTCTTCTCTGAGGAAGTGCTTTTCATTATCGCGACTTCTGGCCATTTGGTGTGGGCGTCGACCAGCACCAGGAACACGCGGCCCTCCAGTGGCCCAGCAAAGTCCACGTGGACTCTTTGCCACGGTTGTTCCGGCCAGTCCCATGGATGTAAGGGCGCCAGCTGTGGGATATTTCTTAGTCTCTGGCAATCAGGGCAGGATTTCGCCTTCTCCTCAATGGCCGCATCCAGGCCCGGCCACCAGAAATAACTGCGGGCGATTTCTTTCATTCGCACGACACCACAGTGTCCAGTATATGCAGCTCAGCCAGCACTTTACCTCTAAGAGGTGGTGGGATGATGATGACGCGGTAGCCCCACAATAAGCATCCAGACTGGATCGAAAGTTCATCTCGTCTCACCAGGTAAGGCTTAAAGCTGGGTGTCATCTCTCCTCCCCTCCCCCGAGCGATGATATCCATGACCTCAGACAAAACTGGGTCAGTGCGTGTGTGTTTCTTCACGTGAGCTGCGGTGACTGGAGCAGCCGACACATCCTTGAAGTAAAAGATCTCCGCTTGTGTGGGCTCAGAGTGTGTGACAGGCAAAGGGAGCCGTGAGAGCCCGTCAGCATTTTGATGTTGGTCTGACTTCCTGTACTTGATCTCATACTGGTGGGCAGACAACAGCAGAGCCCATCGCTGCATACGGCTGGCCGCCAGCGATGGAATGCCAGTATGAGATCCAAAGATGGAGGTTAAAGGTCGATGGTCTGTCAGTAGCGTGAATTTCCTGCCGAAGAGATACTGATGGAATTTCTTAACTCCAAACACTATAGACAGTGCTTCGCGCTCAATCTGAGCGTAATTGCTTTCCGCTTTGCTCAGCGTCCTCGATGCAAAGGCAATCGGTCTCTCTTCTCCAGATGGCATGATGTGCGACACGACTGCACCCACTCCATAAGGTGAGGCGTCGCATGCCAGCTGAAGAGGCAGGTTGGGGTCAAAGTGGGCGAGAGCCTCAGATTTGGCGAGGGCTGTCTTTACATCTCTGAAAGCTGTCTCACATTTGTCTGTCCACTTCCATGTTGTTGTTTTGTTAAGCAGTTCGTGTAGTGGCTTAAGTTTGTTGGCGAGGTTAGACACAAATCTCGCATAATATGTCAGCAGGCCAAGGAAAGATCTCAGTTGACTCACATTTGTGGGAGATGGAGATGGAGCCTCCACAATAGCCTTCACTTTTGATGGAGCTTTGTGGAGACCTGTGCAGTCAATTACATGTCCCAAGTACTCAACAGATGGTCTGAAAAACTCACACTTGTCTTTCCGGACTTTCAAACCATACTCCTCCAGCCGTTGTAGTGTTGCATCCAGATTCCTTAGGTGCGACTGCTCATCTGGACCTGTGATGAGCAGGTCATCCAGGTAGCACTGAACCCCTGAAAGCCCGCTGAGGATCTGGTCCATTGCTCTTTGGAACAGCGCTGGAGCAGAGGTGATCCCGAAAGGGAGCCTCTGGTACCTGTACAGTCCTTTGTGTGTCACAATAGTCAACAGCTCCTGTGACTCACGTTCCACGTGCATCTGAAGATATGCTTGAGACAAATCTATCTTACTAAACTTCTGTCCTCCAGCCAAACATGAGAAGAGGTCATCGATGAGGGGTAATGGATACTTTTCTGTTGTCAGCACCGGATTTACAGTTACTTTAAAGTCACCACAGATTCTTGGTGCACCGTCTTTTTTCATGACGGGAACGATGGGTGTAGCCCATTCACTTGTGCTTACAGGTTCCAGAACCCCACTCTTCACTAACCTGTTTAGTTCTGCCTCAACTTTTGGTTTGATGGCATACGGTACTGGTCTCGCTTTTAGGCACTTGGGTGTGCTGCCGGGTTTGATTGTCAGTTTAACCATGATGTCTTTCATGCTGCCAAGTTCTCCATCAAACACCTTGGGATGTTTCTTTAAAATCTCCTGTAGGGGACTTGTTTCACCATCTGAAACCATGAACACTCCTTGCCAGTCCAGCTTGATCTTTTTTAGCCATCGGCGACCTAGCAGAGCTGGACGGTTTCCTGAAATGATGTACAGTGGAAGAGTCGCTCTCTGCTTGTTGTGTTCCACTATCACATTCACAACTCCCAACACTGGAACAGACTCACCAGTGTATGTCCTTAACTTCAGCTTTGTCTCTCGAAGAGCCAGGTGCTGCAGTTTCTCTTTGTACACAGCTTCAGATACCATGGATACGCGTGTACCAGTGTCCACCTGCATCCGCACTGGTTTATTCTCCAGAAGTGGTGTGACCCAGTATCCATCATCATCATTGTCCATAACAGATAAAACATGTACAGTATCTTCATCAGACTCACACTCACTCTGTTCATCCTGTTCATGGTCCATTTTGTTCACACGTTTATTTTTGTTTCTGTGGAAACCACCTCTCCTTTTGTCGTTGAACTGTTTGTGTGTCTGTGTCTTTTTATTTCTGCAGGCACGTTCGATGTGGCCTTTCTTACCACAGTTTCTACAGTCTAAGTCCTTACACCAACACTCTGGTGCCTGGTGCCCTGCTTTTCCACAACGGTAACATAGCTGACCAGGTGCTGCTTTCTTGGTGGATTCAGCGGACATCTTATGCACTTGGGTTGATGCACTTAGCTGTTGTGCTTCTTTGGCAGCCATCTCCATTGATGTGCTGATCTCAATAGCTTTATCCAGTCTCAGATTAGCTTCAGTCAGTAGCCGTTTCTGGATAGCCTCACTGCGTAAACCACACACCAGCCGGTCACGTATGGTATCATTTAGTGAAAGTCCAAATTCACAATATTCAGATAACTGTTTCAGTACAGCTACAAATTGTGAAACAGATTCACCCTCTTCCTGATTCCTTTTATGGAATCTGAATCTCTCTGCAATGATCAGTGGCTTCGGGGAATAGTGGTTCTTTAATATTGTCACTATCTCATCATAGGACTTCTCTCCTGGCTTGGCAGGTTGCACTAGACTGCGCAGTAGGTTGAATGTTTTTCCTCCCATAACACTTAAAAATGTTGGTACAATAACATCACCTTTGATGTTGTTAGCAAGTGCAAAGTATTCAAACCTTTCCGTGTATGAGCTCCATTGCTCTGTATTTTCTTCAAATGGCCCAATATTTCCGACCAGCGCAGCCATTTCTGAATGTTCCTTCAGCAATTAGTCTTATCCTTCTGCTCACTTTTTTTTTTTTTTTGTCCTGTTCGTCAGCTGTTATTTCCGTTTTTCCTTTAACTTACTTACTGCTTTTCTTTATGTCTTTCAGTTGTGTCACACAGTCCTTTCCTTTTTCGTTTGCTCCGGTCTCTCTTTTCCACCGCGGAGATTTCTCCTTCCCCCGTAGCAACGCTGTCCTCCGGCGTGGCGCGGTCCCGTCTACACACCGGAGCAGCTAGCTTAGCACCGCAGGTAGCCACAGCGTCACGTCGTACGCGCGCCGACCAAACTCACAAACTCGGACTTTCCGCCGAAAAACAACAAACGTGAGGCCGTACCTCGTCGCCAGTTTTTGTTATATACTTAGTTCGTTTTATGATATAACTATGAATGAGGAGACAGAGACCGGGAGCTTCTTGCACGTCTGCCTGTATTGCAGGTTTTTCTCAGGACTACAACATGACGTCATCACAACAGACGCCGCAGGGGCGCAACGGGACCCCCGTAGGGACAACCAGGGCGTAAATACACAACAGAAGCGATGGTTATTTTCAGGTGGCTGATCGGATTTGACGTATTAAAGCTTGTGCTATTTTCCCTCCTTCGTTTGGAGCATTTGTCACAAATAACCAGCGAACTATATTCTTCTGAAACTTTAACGAAGTTCCATATAATCGCCGCCATGTTTGTTTGTTTTTATCAGCCTGCTGTGCCGTAATGCTGCATTCAAGGTGTAACGTAAATTCCTCAGTTCCCTCGTTTGCTAATCGTTCTTTCAGCCTTTTCTATTTTTTTTTCTTTTTTATGTTTAACATGTATGAAAATACTGTGAATATCAATTAAAGTCAGCAACTACTAAAATTATAACTGAGTTAACAAGTTGTTTTCTGGCATGAGGGGGTATTCTTGATTTTCCTGACTGAGTAATCGTTTTTCTGATTATGCCGACGTCACTTGAACATAACATTCACTGCCGGTCATTCAAGGCTCAGAGGGAGCGAGGCACTGCTGTGTTGACAAAAATATGTTATTGGGACTATTCATCATGATATCGGCTTTATCGAGATGACGTCATCATTTCCTGTTATCAGCCTGATAGTAATCGTGCCGATAGTTATCAGGTCGATAATTATCGTGCTGATAGTTATCGGGTCGAAAATTATCATGCAGTCCTACTGGAAATCCTTGAACACAGTCAGTGGGATGAAGCTGCATCATGCAAAGAAGGAGCCACATGTGAACATGGCTGCTTCTCCGGGTCGAGGCTCATTTAAAAACAGACTGAGGCAAAGTGGAAAGCCATCCTGTGGTGAGAAGAAGTCTCAGCTTTGGTTTCAAGGTTCCTGAGGTTGCGGCGTCCTCCAGGTGAAAGAGGAGAGGCACCATCTGGGCTCAAAGACCTGCAGCTCCGATGGTGCAGGCCTCATTTTTGGCCTCAAGGATGGTCGGCTGTGGAGAGGAAATGAAGAACTTATCCTGCCATCCAGACGACAGGCCTCATTCATGGAGTCTTCGTAAGTCTGTTGAGTAGATTAGCACATAAATCGCCTCCGCATGAAGACCTACTCTGGAAACTCATTAATTAGCTCATTAATTGACATAATCACAACTGTGATCACCAGACAGGACTAGAACCTATGTTCTGATATTAATGTGAGGGATCAACAAATAAGGTGACACTTGTCATATTAAGTTAAAATGACAGTAGAATAACTTAACTGGTTTGTTTTATTACTTATTAATGTTTTTTTTAATTAATGTCATGAATATTTTACAGTAATTCAAAACATATTTAAAAAAGATTGAGAATTTAAAACATATTTGTTTAATTGTAATGATCTCTCATGGCCCACCCGTAGTACCTCGACGGCCCAGCAGGGGGCCGCGGCCCACACTTTGGAAATCACTGCTCTACAGTAGATTCAAAATATGAGGAAAAACTTGCTGCCAAATGGTGTTTATTATAAAACAAAAACAGGTCCTTAAGGTGCAAATGTTTTTTCCCCCCATTTCAATATTTCAACCAGGGTGACATTATGTAACACTGACATCTGTTGGGACGAGAGCTGGTGATGATGTCAGCGAAGCAGCGTCACGGTTTCCTCCATCTGAAGATTTATCTCTTTTTTGTTCTTACTTGTTTCTTGCTGTCGGGACTCGCTCAGTCAGACTACGTGAGGACTTACTGTCACCGCGCAAAGAAATGCTCGTTGAAATTTCACATTCACAGCACTGAGTAAACAACCAGACACAAGTAATGTGTCTTCCAGGATGGTCTGATGTGAACCGCTGAGCATCATTTTCTGAAAATGACAATTCTGTGATGCTGAAATCCTGTTTTTTTTTTTTTTTTGCCACTCCTTTGCTCTCAGATCACAACACTGACACCATCTCAGTCCAGAAGACGTACAAATATTTACTTCCACCAAATGAGAAAGATTGTGAAGCTCTCCACAAACAGCCCCCTTTCACGCTCATCATTTTATCCCTTATTTATTCCTGAAGTCTAAACTGTGCAGCTTAAACCAGACTTTAATTAGAGCGGCTAAAACCTCCTTCTTCACACTGCTGCTCGTGTTCATTTGCGTCTCCTCTTTCTCCTCCATCTTCCGACTCTTTTGGCTTTGAACGGGAGCATCCTTCAGCGCAAAAAAACCGGAGGAAGTGATTTTAACGAGTGCTGAATGGACCCTCTCTGGCATCCATCTTTACAATTTTCAGGGGGGCCGTCAAGCTGAATTTAAGAGCTCTAAACTGGTAGACGATAAGTTAATCCATTTATCCAAATCCTCGCCGCAAGGCAACTGAAATAAACAGCAGAGAAGGATGCTGGTGAACGAGACGAGGCCGTGAGAGACAGAAGGAAAATACCGCAGAGAAGGAGAGAAATCAAGAGGAATTAATTAAGCCATAAGCGATGTGGAGCATCTATTTATTAGGCTGTGAGGTGAAAAATAAATAAATGTGACTTCTGCCGTAAATATTTAATTCATGCTGCTTCTTCTCCCCGACTTCCTGGTGCTTCGTAGCTGTAAACCAGGGCGAGGATTAAGGTGCAGAGCTGCTGAGGTTGGCAGTTCAATTTACTCTGAGGAGTTCCCAGACTACAAGGAAAACACTGGATAAATTCTCTCCCTCTTTTATCTTTTTCATGACAGTAAACAAGCAGCCAAACTCGTCTGATGGAGGGTTGAAGCACTGGATGTGCCAATGCTCGATACTCGATACCCGATATTCAATGCTCGATACTCGATACCCGATATTCAATGCTTGATACTCGATACTTGATAGTCGATACTTGATACTCAATTCTCAATACCCGATACTTGCTACTCGATACTTGATACTCGATTCTCGATACTTGATACTCGATTCTCGATACTTGATACTCAATTCTCGATACTTGATACTCAATTCTCGATACTTGATACTTGATTCTCGATACCCAATACTTGATACTCGATACCCGGTATTTGATACTCGATTCTCGATAACTGATACTTGATACTCGATACTTGATACTCGATACTTGATTCTCGATACCCGATACTTGATACTCGATACTTGATACTTGATGCTCGATACTTGATATTCAATACTCGACAGGACACTCCACATTCTCTCAGCCCTCTGCTTACTTTTATTCGAGCCTTCAGGTTCTGTAAATTTGACAGCTCAGCGACATATGAAGTAAGTTTAAGCCTTACAGTCAGCACCTCCGATGCTTTCAGGATTTGTATCTTCAGCTCTGCTTCAACTTTATAAGCAGCTGACACTTTTAAATCCCTTCACCGCTTGAGCTTGAATTAATCCTTCAACCTTTGAATTCGGTTTTTAATTACCTCTGGTTTTCTTTCTTACGCTGACCTTCAAGCAGAGATTGTTTCTCTGCTTCTTCATGAGCTCCGCACCTATCGGGCAGTTTGTGGTGGTCTTGCAGTGCACGTTTCTGGTTGGTCTGGAGGTTCTTAAGTGTCTTCTGATTGGTCAAATTCCCACACAGCAAATTGAGAAGAGTTATATTTCTGGTGTTGGTGAAATCTAAGCAAAAGCAGAGTTAATTCCACTCTGAATAGTCAAATCCCTTATATGTAACTCTAAGTTTACAAATAGTTGGAGTCAAAGCAAAGTGTCTTCCAATCAAATCTATAAGTGTCATTGTAGTAACATCAACTCTGAACTATTTAACTCTTAACTCCAAACGTGGATGTGACACTTAGAGTGTAAATCAGACCCCGCCCCCACCATGCTACACAGCGAGAGGAGCTAAATACCGACTGAGGAGCCTCTCGTTCTGCTGTGCTACAGGCTGCGTTTCACCGTGGTTTTATGTCAACATTGTTCGATAAGTAAAATGAGCTAACTTTATGTTCACGTTTATATTACCCCTCTGGCACCTGGTCTGTCTTCAATGGCGAGACACTCACGGTAAAGTTATATCGCCACATTAGCCGCGCTAAGCAGTGATGATTTTAGTTCGTCATTTGGTTCACTAAAACTTGTAATTTGATGGTAAAGACTGTATCTGCTATGGTAAAAGTTTTAGACCGTATTTTTGTTGTGTTGTTAACTCGGCTAAGCAAGATAACGCTGAATAAGAATTGGTTGTGGGCTGTTAGAGAGGGAGAGAGTGAGAGAGCATACATTGTACCCTATTGTCACATGTTTTAAAGTATTTTAAATGTTAATTTGTGGTGCACGTTTGAAATAAATGAGTTTCAACTAAACATTATGGCATTATTTTTAGCAAACCTTATTTTCTAAGTATTATTTTAGTAATTTAGAAGAGCTAATTTTACACCTTACAGTGTTAAAATGACTGTAACACTTGTATAGTTAACCAACAATCGTGAAAGAGAGTTAATGTCTAACACTACATAAGTGTTGAGATAAAGTAACACTAGTTAGTGTTAAGAAGTGTTAAATTTTAACTCCAAAAAAAGAGTCAATAATTACATTAAGTTAGTGTTAAGGTACTCACTCTCCAAAAAAAGAGTTAAATTAACCCTTTGTGGTGTGGACCCATATAGACAATTCAAAAGTGGTCCTGGAAGGTCCTGCTCAAGGTCTCTTCCTCTTAAAATTGAGTTTTTTTCTTGCCACTGTTTGGCTTAAAAGGTTTTTTTCTCCCTCTGTGGGAGTTTTTTTTTTTACTTGATTTGGATTTAATATTATAATTTTAGTTAATGATATTTGTTCGGGGGTCATGCTCTGAGTCTCTGTAAAGCACCTAGAGACAATTGACATTGTAACAGACACTATACAAATAAAATTGAATTGAAGTGAATAGAATTGTGAAGATCTTTCACTTTTAAAGTGATTGTGATTGTCTGTATTTTTGTCCTTAATACTAAAGCTGCTGCATAACCACGTCCCATTGGCTGGGACGGTGACACCATGATGAGTTGGCGCACAGCAGCTTTAGTATATGATAGAATCCTTATGACGTACTCAGTTGAAGTACCAAAATAAAGTGTTGCAACAGAATTTTCAGGACTTGAACGTGTTTATTTTGCATGAAAATGCAAGACCTCGTACACTTCTTTCTTCAAGCTCACCTCTAAGGGAGGAATTTATGGATGCAACACTTGAGACAAGCTTTGAAAACTTGCCAGGGAGTTTTACGACTTCATCTACTGACTAGTCAATTAAAATGCAAAACCTTTTCAGAGGTTTGTGGGTATAGTTGGACATTCTTGGGAGTTTCCATGTGGTTTTAATGATATTCATATCGATATTGGAAAGATATTATATCAACTAAAGATAAGAAATATACTGTGACATAAATTTTGGCCATGTTGTCCAGCTCTATGCTGATGACACTGCTCTACCTCCGTCGTAGCCTGTGATTCAGACGTCTCATCATTGTACAGTCTACTCCAACTCCTACAGAGTGAGATGTAATATTCTTATGACTGTAGAAATCGTGTAGTCGAGAGTCTTGAGCGCTTTAAGGGTGTCGAAGAAAGTAATGATGGGAGAGAAAACGAGAGTGACTGGTGCGGTGTCGGTGGGCCAAAATGACACTGTATAATTTTCAATTTAGTTCGCTTCATGTTCATATGATGTTCACAACTGACGATGAGCTGTCCAGGGTGCTACGAAAGCCTCTTTGGCTCAAACTAGAGGTCTTCACGGGTCCACTTTCATGGACCCGAACCCGAACGGACCTGTAAAAATTTGACCCGAAACCGACCCAACCCGAGCTACAAGGCTATATAGGCTACGTGATGGAAACAAAAATAAATCAACGTCGTTATTTTCTTTGTGGATACAGATGCTATTGGTAGCAAATGCTAACGCTAATAGCCTACACCGGTCAGGACGTGTCGTAAATATGTTCTGTCATCCAGCGTTGTCACGTTGGCGATCCATTGTGCTTTACAGCTGCCGGGCAAACCGCTAATAACACGCTACGGCAACACGATTGTGTCATGACAAACATGCCACGTTAATTAATAATTAATTTAACTGCCCCGAGTCCTGACATTGGCTGCAACTGCCAATATCTTTACCTCTCTGGAGTAAACGTGGACCCAGCCTGTCAGAGAGCACCGACTGGACCCGAGACTAACTGTACTGATTCCGACCCGAACCCGGAGTCATGTCTTTTGAATGGACCCGAGACCCGATTCGGGTCGGGTCGGAACCTCAGGTTTTCGGTTTGTCGGTTTGTTGTTCTGAAGACCTCTAGCTCAAACATGTGCTGTGCAGTCCGTAGTTTGGTCGGCCCGAAGTCGTGGAGCTTTTACGCAACAAGTGAACGGCTCAAGAGTTCACCTCTTCAGAGAACTCTCGGTACGGCGGTTTTGGTGCGTGCCAGAGGGTAGGTGTTGTTCAAATAGGCTGAAGTGAAACTCCTTTGGGTTGACCTAAAGAGAGACAGTGAAAACAACCTGAAAGTGTTTTAAAAACCACCGAGCATACAGGGGGAGTTCTTTTTCGCTGTTTTAAAGTCACTCTTCATACAAGGCTTCATCTCTTTTAAATTCACTAACTTTTCATGGCACTTCTGTCTCGTTTTACAATTCACATTTCATTTGCCTTTGGGGAGGATCCTTTTCCCCTCAATTCCTTTGACTTTTTTTCTTCATTGAATAACATTTAAGCTTCTTTAGATTTAGATCCTTTGACTGGCACTGCCATCCCTTTGAGTGCTTACAGCTAGAATCCCATTTCATCTTTCAATACTGATACTCCATCCCTTCATGCACTTTTTAAATGTTTTTTTTTATCAATGTTTACTCTTCAATGTCATTTACTTTATAAAGCCAGCACTCGCGTACTTCATCTGAACCTTCAACGAGGTCAAATTCTTCAAGTTCCACATGTATTTTCAGTTTAGTTCTTGAGTTTAAAGGGATTCCTGTGTTATATAGTCCTTTATAACACCTATGTGAATGCATCATAGCTATCATGTCGCATCGGTCGTGCACACAATCTGAACGTGATGCAATATTCACTTGAAAGTTGCAGTGGCCTCAGGAAACCAGTCAAGCAGCTCTGCAGCGAGCCCTGCAGTTCTTGTTGTGTGCACTGATGTAGGATATCTGAAAATACCGTCGCCGTTTCTCATCATTTTTCCACATCCTATGCTGATTTAATGGTCTAACATTCGATGTCCGATGGCGCCAGTGTTGCTTTTTTTCTGCTGTGACTGCAACAATAACATCACTTTGAGAGCGTCACTTCGAACAAGAAACGCTCACAACGCAGCAGCTTGTGTACGCGGATGTGAATACTTGGCCAAACTGCATGTATATCCCAGGCCTATAGGATGTCCTTCCTATAATAAAATTCAGCTCAGGGTAACATCCATCCATTATGCTTACTCCCATTTTAGGGTCACAGGATCCTACTGGAATCAATCCCAACTCTCTACAGGCAAAAGGCAGGACTACACCCTGGACAGGTCGCCGCTCAGGGGAATACAGTGGTTCCTCTACTTACGAACGTTTCCACATATGAAATTTTCGGGTTACGAAACACCTTAAAGGGAAAATATTGCCTCTTGTTACGAAATAAATTTCAGGATACGAAAGGCAGAAATCCAGTAGAGCTGCTGCTACTCGCAGCTCCCAGAGTTTACTGAACGTAAACATAGCTGTCAGCTCTGTATCTCGGTTTTAAAGCGGTGCGTCCGAGCTGCTCTGCCACTGGCTATCACTTAGCATCTTCCTGGCATCCCATTGGCTAGGAGGGCCCCTTGTCTGTATGAGCGTAACCCAGCAACCAGGTAAACAAACAATTTCTACCTCCGCCAAGGAGGTTCTGTTTTTGTCGGCGTTTATCTGTCTGTCAGTCTGTGTTCAAGATAACTCTAAAAGTTATGGATGGATTTTGATGAAATGTTCAGGAGTTGTCAGAAATGTGAAAAGGAAGAACTGATTTAATTTTGGGTGTGATCCGGAAGAAATCCTAGATTCTGGATCACTTTCAAATTTTTGATAATTGTTGCGTTTAGTGGAGGTCTGCGCTCTCTGAGTGCTTTTCTAGTTCTAACATGCATTTCTGACAGATTTTTAGTGTCATTTCATGTATTATTTATAATTTATTTTTAAAAAATTATATTTGAATTTTGGGGGTTTGGAACAGATTAGGGCATTTACATGGAAAACTCGTCTCTACTTACGAAAGTTTCAGGTTACGAAGCTACTTCCAGAACCAATTAATTTTGTAAGTAGAGGTACGACTGTATATTTTTTAAAAACATATTAAAATTGTACATCGCTTACATTACTCTAAAACTAAACTCAATAAGATTTTCCCCACCGTCTCACCTACCTGTGACAGGTGTGAATCAAGTGGCGGGACCCTTGCGCACCTTTTTTGGGACTGTCCCAAGCTCAGTGGTTTCTGGGATGACATTTATACATCTATATATCATCGATACAGTATTATTTATCATACGGCACTGCTCTATCTATTCCATGACTCCCAAAAGCATTGCAGGAACCTCTTTCGTTCAGTATAGTTGTGGGAAAGAGGGTGATCCTGAGGGAATGGAAATCTACCTCTACACCTTGTGTTAAACAATGGCTAAATTACATGGTTTCTTGTTTATATCTTGAAGAATTGGGTACACAATGACAGACAGCTGTACCAATTTTTTTCGGGTCTGGGGGCCCTTTATTGATCATATTAAGAGGGACAAAGACACAGTATCAAATTAGTCCAGAACTACAGGGTTCTGTAATATACCTTTTTTTCTTTTCTTTTTTTTTTTAATGGCTGGTTGATTTCTTTTTTGTACCTGATTTGCCGGCCTGTTTCCCCTGCCATGCCACTGTTATATAGTCATGATACTGGGCCATTACTCTCTGGACCTCCTTGAACACTTTGGTTCTCATGTCATTGACTATTTCTGGCATCTAAAGACTTGTTGAGATACGCATCTCATACGAACTGGCAGTGCGTATGGTTTGTGTTTGTTTTGTGACCTGTGTTTTGTATGTCTGTTGCTGTATGAAAAACTTTGAAAACTTGCAAAATAAAATGCATAAAAAAAAAACATATTTTACTGATGAGAGCACCTTTCCTGAGTTACGGCTCCAACTGGTCAGAGGTCTGTCACTGGATGCACTGGAGTCTGGAGACTCTTCTGGTGGAAGGAAGT
>JAGFBZ010001240.1:0-32696 GCA_018398805.1 Hirundichthys speculiger | reverse complement strand
GCACATTAACAGCCCAGACTACAAATCATTTAACAATAACGTGTTCATCAAATTTTAACCAGTTAATATTCACATAAGTACACATCAGAAGAGATCTGGCAGACTTACGCTTCAACGATAGCGCTTTGATGTCACTTTTCTAACGGCCCGGTTTAATTTTCCCAAACTGACTTCGCGTGACCCCTGCAGGCCAGCTCTCACGAGATGAGTCTCTCTCTCTCTCTCTCTCTCTCTCATCACTTTTAATTGTCTTCCTTTTAAAAATTTAAAACAAAAACACATTAAATTAATCTTAAATAAATTCCCATTTTATTTATTTAAAAATTAAGATTTTCATTTTTATAGTCTCCATTCTTGGGGTGCTTGAGTTGCTAGGCCATTTGGATTGCATAGCACGCAGCTACCCCCTAGCGCATAGTTGCCACAATTGTTAGTTTGTTTGACGGCAATCCTTTCAGTGGCAGACGGCTACAAATCAAGCTAAAGATCTTGGTGTAATTATTGACTCAGACCTAAAGCTTAACAAAAATGTAAAGACTGTAACTAAGTCGGCCAATTACCACATAAAAAATAGATCAAGAATTAAAGGTTATCTTTCCAAAGAAGACACAGAAAAAACTTTATATGTTTTTATTTTCAGCATGTTAGATTACTGTAATGGTGTGTTTTCAGGTCTCAACAAGAAATCAGTCAGGCAGCTGCAGCTGGTTCAGAAGAAACTGGACCAGAACACACTGGACCTCAGATCTTACACTTTTTGAATCTTACTACTGGTTTATAAAGCACTAAATGGTCTTGGACCAAAGTACATGCAAGATTTATTAGTTCCTTATGAAGCACCAGACCCCTCTGGTCATCAGGGACTGGTTTATTGAGTCTTCCCAGAACCAGAACCAAACACAGTAAAGCATTTCAGCTATTTAGCTTCTTACCTGTGGAACAAACTTCCTAATGTCTGAGGTCTGCTCAAACTGCATTTAAATCAGGCTGAAAACATTATTTACTGCAGCATACACACAATCGTTTTAATCTGTAACCTTTCATTCATGTCTTTTAAATGTTTCTATTCTTATCTTTTAATTGTTTTGCAAATTACTTTTTAAATATGCTTTTATGTTTCTTCGCCATTGTAAAGCACATTGAGTTCCCTTGTGTATGAATTATGGTTTATATGGTCAGACGGTTGGTCTTATCACTGCTAAGCATGAGCATGTTAAATTTCAGCTTGTTTACATTACGTACATTTAAAAAGAAAATTGGCTACTAGACTGCAGTGGATCAGTAACATTAACAAAAATGAATAAAGAAGAGAACAGGACCATCTAGAGTCTAGTTACTGGTGGTGGAGTTAGCAGGCTTCACTGGAGGTATCTCAGGTATGCTAAAGAGATGCACTCTGGGAGGAGTGTTGCAACTAGGAACTGTGCTAGATATGTCGTATACCTTTCCTTTTTACAATTGTTCTTTTCCTTTGTGAAATCAAATAAAAATGCATTAGCCAGCAGAAATATCTTAATAAATTTCATAAAGTCATGAAGGAAACAGGTCTCCTTTCTCTGGAGTTTCAATTTAATTCCACACAATTTCCCAGAAAGCAGAGGGCTGAAAATGAGGTCGCCAAGTATTTCTTCGATCTGTTATTCCGTCCATCATAATTTAATTAATATCTGCACCAGAATGTATGGTTGGGAGGACTATTTTTTTAGGTGCAGTGACAAAGAAGGACTGTAAGTTGTCAATCATCAGATGAGTGAGTGAGGTTTGGGAGTAAACAACAAATGTAAAGCTATATATATATATATATATATATATATATATATATATATATATATATATATATATATATATCTGGTTCATTTTAATACCTGGTACCACTAAACGTCATCATGTGACTAAAACAGACAGAAAAGAAAACACTGAATGCATAAAAGCAGTGTTTTTGGCAGTACAACGCCATAGCTATTGATGTAAAAACTTAAGTGATTTAGGTTATAATCAAGAAAACCATGGAAAACGGTAAGATATCAGCTCTTAAATAAAACTCTTATGAGCAATCTTTGTGGTTATCGTTATGTTTGTCCAAACAAATGTACCTTTAGTTGTACCAGGCATTAAAATGAACAAAAACTGAAGAAATGCCTCTGTTTGGCTTAAATGTTTTTTTTCTCCCACTGTGGGAGTTTTTTACCTGCCATTATCCTTGATTTGGATTTAATATTATAATTTTGGTTAATGATATTTGCTCTGGGTCTCTGTAAAGCTCCTAGAGACAACTGACATTGTAACAGACGCTATACAAATAAAATTGAATTGAATATATAATTTTGCAGAGCCTACATATTTGATTCCCTGTAGTTTCTTGAATACCTGGATGGTGCGTTGAGATAAAAATATCGGGATAAATTCTTTTTCTTTCGGCGCTCTTATAGAGAGAAATGTTTTGGATTCCTTTTAACTGGTCAGTGGGTGCACTTTCCACATTTTCCACATACCATCTGACCATCAAATGGTGGGGGGGAGGGGGGGGGGGGGGGGGGGGGGCAGAGGAGGCTGTGGTTACATTTTAATGAAGGCTACGGCCACATCGTTACATTTTTTTTTTAAACTGTGAAAATTCTTTACCAACACGTCTGGAAAAACAATTCTCTGGCAAGACGTAGCTTTGAAAATGGAAAATGTTTGCTTTTGATGTTGTTTGTTACGTTTTATAATATTTCACATCCACAGAGGTCTAATGGAGATGAATAAAAGCCAGATAGTTTGGAAACAATGACTTTGCTGCAGCGATTCGCTTCATGCTTCGCTCCTGCTGGTCAATATGTTTCCTTCTGTGATTCTGGTGACACGATCATCAGCTAAAGCTATAACACATAACAACAACGTGAACAACAGTGTAGAGACAGAGCATGAAGCATGCTAACTCTATCACTGCTAGCCTACAGAGGAAAAAACAAGTAATCTGCAGCAAAGTTATTTCAGCATTTCCTCTTGTGTGCACGTGCCCAGTGAGCATGAATGACATACCACACTTGTTGGTGACGTATTAGCTTAAGATTAGCTTCAAATCTATTTAAAAATGAAAACAGACTAATGTGGATGTTGCTGAAGTTCGAACTTCTGTACATGTAAACTATGTGAGGATGGTCAGGAATTAAAAGCAGGTTCTCTTGCAAATAAAAACAGAGAAGAAATGTTTTTTTTCAGCTGACAAACATTAGTACGCTTGGTGAAGCTAGCAAAACGTGTCAGATCATTCGTAACCTTTTCAGTCAGTCATCAGGTGTATCTGTTGTTGAAGACACGCCTACAGTCGATCTACATCCCCATCCTCACGTAGATTTTATACGTTCCTCTTTTCCCTTTGACTGATTAACTAAAATACGTAAGTTGTAGTTTAAACCAGTGGTTCTCAACTGGCGGGTCGCGACCCAAAAGTGGGTCGCAGACCCATTTTCAGTGGGTTGTGGGCCTTTGCCTGGAGAAGGTAATGCTAAAAAAAAATTAAAAAAAAAAAAATGCGTGTCATTCATACTCCTCAACAGTAGATGGCGATAATGTCCTGTAATGTGAGTTGACACCCGCCAGTTCACACCATAGAAGAAGACCTGCAGAGTTTGTTTCCATATGTTGAGCAGGTGAAACACAGATACAACGAAGAATATATGAGATATGGATTTTATTATCTTGAAGACAAAGGTCAGTGATGGTTATTCAGATAAAACTATATATTTTGAGTTCTTTTTGAAACTACTGCTCACTGTTTTATTTCATATTTGTGCATAAAAACACTGTTGAGTCTTAAAAATGGCTGTAACTGAAATGTTCTGATTGTTATGTCAGCCTTATGATTAACGCTTAAATAAGTGACTAGATAGTTTTAATAGGAAATTGTTATATATTCAGGAAGTGGGAACTCAGCAAATGCTACATATTTGAGTTATTTTTGAAACTACTGCTCAGTGGTTGCTCTGTTTTATTTCATGTTTGTGCATGTTGAGTCTGTTAAAAAAGGCTGAAGTTATTGAAGTGAAGTGTTTTGGATTTAATTAAAATGCAGCTAATTGAGCATCAAAGGGAATATTTCCCACTTGAAGTCATTTTGGTTTTTGCTGTTTTGGTTCACCAATAAACTTAATTTCTTGTGTTGGTATTCTGTGATATTCTATTCTACTATCTCCGATTCAAACTGCACGATCTTTTCATTCAATAAATTTGAGAAGTTGGAAATTTTCCTTGATTTGGGTCGCGGGTTGTCATTAAGGGTGATGGTGGGTCCTGAAGCCGGACCAGTTGAGAAGCCGGACCAGTTGAGAACCACTGGTTTAAACTATAGGTCTGTATCTATAAATGTATACATTACTGATTCTTCTGATGTTATTTTCTGATTAAGCATAAAACTCTCCTGCTTGCTCCTGAACGGACTTCAAGTCTTCCTGAGAAAATCGAAGCAACTCTGAGACAAGAAGACTTTTGCATAATTAACCTCCACATAATGGCTGGTGTTTGATTTACCTTGTTGAGGCTGAGTTTCATTCCAGTTGGGTAGATCCGGTGGAATGCAGACTGGGTCTCGGTAGAAAGACTGGGCTCCCACCAGGAGCTTACTGGGAGCGCAGTTGGCCTGGATGGAAATGGGAACGGACAGAATCATTACACGGGATTTTATGCTGCTCACACATTTTCAGTTCTACTATCCGCTCATCCCCTCAAGGACAAAATGAAGCATCAAGTCCCATCTCTGCTGCCGACTCCAAACTGGTACTGAGATCAGTGGCTGTCAATTTGTGTGTTAAATACCTTAACGGCACTGAAATGTGTGTGTGCTTTTTTTTCACCTGCTAACACAACACCCGAAGTAAGAAAGGGAAAAGTCTTTGAATATGGAGCCCCATTTGGGTCATAATGCAATGAATAAATTAGTCTATTATTATGAAATGCATGTTTATTATTATGAAATATTTCCCATTATTATGATAACGGTTTTGTTTTTCATAAGAATGAGCTTTTACATAATAATGGATTCGTTTTTCATAAAAATTAGCTTTTACATAATAATGGCTTTGTTTTTCATAAGAATGATTTGTGTGTCAATCACAGAAGAGAGGGCGGAGCCATTTATGTGATTGGCTGCTCTTTTATTCAGGCATAAGCAACAGAACAGTGAATATCGATAGTGTGTGAGAGGTGCAGTTATACTCCAGGCCAGTAGGTGGCAGAATGCACCTGAGTTTACGGTTAAAAGTTAACATCAACTAAGAAACGTAGCGCGAAACGTAGGGAAAACTTGATTTTAACGGCATGTCGACAGGAGAAAGATCCTTTTCTGACTTACTCCGAGAGCTAGCCAACAGGCTCGATGCTAGTCCCACCAACTGCATTGAGACGGATCAGCCAATGAGCGTGCAGGTCAACCACTGGCCCCGCCCACTGGCAAAATGTCCTTATTATGTAAAAGCTCATTCTTATGAAAAAGGAAGCAATTATGTAAAAACCCATTTTTAGATTTAAAAAAAGCCATTCTGAAATAAACTATAATGCATTAAACTAAGATTAAATAATAATGAATATATATTTTTTTTATAATAATTACATTTTTTTCATAATAATGGGACATATTTCATAATAATAAACGCCTGTATTTCATAATAATAGACTCATTTATTCATTGAATTATGACCCAAACGGGGCTCCATATTTGAAAGCATTATGTCATGCAAACAATGTTGTTACTTGCTCATGTCTTGACCTGTCAGATTACTGCTGGAGATTATTTGTCATCAGGCCTTTCTTCATTAGGAAAGGCCCTAAATAAACTGTTAACTGGGAGGCTGGGGACATTAGGTCCATAAAGTTGTTACTTTTTGTAGGTCATTGCTAAATTGCCGCGAGCTCCAGAAAACACAACTCCATTAACCTCCAGTGTATCGAAGTAGTGACAGCAACCAGTAAACCAGAGTAAATTAACCCAAAGTAATGTGAAGGTAGAACGACTTAGTCAAGGACTCTTGCACAGATGTTGTGTGTGTTAATTTCCACAAAAAGAACTCCTTTGGGGTTCCTTTACATGGATTTCATCATGATCCTTGACAGTTATTTATTTCCTCCCCTCTGGACATATTTAGAGATTTTCAGATAAAATGCCAAAGGGACCTAATAATGAAAGACCTGATGGTGGAACCAGTGGATTTAAAAGGAGGTTTATTCCCCCTTTTTTCAATAGTTGACACAATTTCCTGAGATATTAATAAGATGTGCGTGACATGCTTTGGTCAAGCTATCGCAGGGGTATAGTATAAAAGCCCACCAACTCCGTTATTTCCTTTTTTCTTTTAAAATCTCTGTTCATAACAGCGAGTTTAAGGGGGTGGAGTTAGTCCCCTTTAAGAACTGTCTTTATATATACTTACTTTAGAGGGACTGAAAATGGTGCAAAAAGTGAAATTAAGTGGAGTTAAAGATGGGGAAGCTGGATATTTTTTGTCTAATCCGGTTCAGTGCAAATCTGAGCTGTAATCCATCCATCCATTATCTAAACCCGTTTCATCCGGCAATACTTGATGACTTATTTTCAGACTGAGATGGCTCCGAACAAAGTGACAAGGTTACGTAATCTCACAGTTTTTAAATGGTTGTTACTTCAGATCCCTAAATGTTTTTTCTGTAATATATGCCCTTTAATATGCCTGTGTATGAATGAATAGCTTAACGTGGTGTTTGTTGATGTCAGAAGGGCTAAATGTTTGTAGAAAATAGTAAAATGCCATATTAATGATAAAAAAATTATGTTATTTGGTCCCATTGACCGTAAATCAGGCTTTTTTTTTTTTTTTGTAGACAGGATTCTCTGAGTTGCTCATGATACTGTACGTCTTTAATATTCATTGGTATAGAATAGCACAGATATACACAACAAAAACATCCTTTTAAACCGTGTTTTTACTGACCGTAGCATCCGGTTAAAGGTGTAGCGACTGCACACCACTTCACCCCATCCTCCACCAGTGAAACCAGTGTTGTGCTAACCGCTTCAGAGACACAGTAAATGCAATAAGGTGAGAACTTTTAATTAGCTGTTACTTGTTTGTCAGGAGTCTACGCTAATATTAATTAATTTTAACATTAATACTGGTTCATATTAACATGGGACTGATAAAGCTACATCAAAATAAATTACTATTTTAACCCTCTGGCAATCTCAGAAGTATGTCACTCCATTTAAGTCTCCACAGATGAGCTTGGAAGCTAACGCATCTCCATCCAGTCTCTTTCATCTTTGAATAAGTCTGTTCAAGTCTACACAGATTCTGCTCAGATAACGGGGACTTTTAGAAGCAGTGACCGTGAACTTTCCAACTCTTGCATCTATTGACGGTAGTTTGTGCAAAATCTGTAGTTGACTTGAACGAACTTATGACAAGAAGTTTTGTCAGAGGTTAAACGTGGCTGTTTATTTTGATGTAGCTTCACTGGCGTCCCGAGGTTAAAATGAATTACCATGTTGTTGTGAACACATATTTTATGATTCTTTGGGCCAATTCCAGTTCCTCCCTTAACCCTCAACCTCAACCGTCGCCCTCAACCCTCAGTCTGTCAGTCTTGGTCCTCCAGAGTAAGTGTAAGGGTCTATCTGACGTGACTTAGAAATGGGACACCCCTTGAGTGCAGTCAGTTACGTCTTCAGACATGTGGGGGGCTTGGCCTTAACTTGTACCAAAGCTACGTCCATGACTTGTCATGATAAACTGAAAATGGTACATGACGACTGAAGAAGAATGGAGAAGAAAAATAAGAAGTTAGAGATAGACGCATAAGAAGACATGTAGGAATAATGAAATAATATAAATATATGTAACAAAGACAGTAAGATAGCTTTGAAACATTTATATCTTTATTAACTACGAAAATACGTACATTTGTAGCTAGCTTTTTTCGGCGCCATTCTTTTCGAAGACATATTGACAAAAATATGCAATGCCTTCTGGGTAGCCCTTACTTCCAAGCGCGGTGCCGGAGAATCTCAATACTGAAGGCGATACAGCCCTCAAACTTAACTTGACTTTCTAAGAATCGGGACGACACTTGCACTTCACGGGGGAGCGCACATTTTTGAGATTGAGGGGGTGAGGGTAAGGGAGGAATTGGAATTCACCCTTTGATTCATGTCATATTGGTCCCTCACTAAAGTTCACACTCTTACAATCTGATATGACACCAAGGGCCAATTCCAATTCCTCCTTAACCCCCTCAACCCTCTCTAAACCTTCTAAACCCTCGAAAGTAAGATTCAGGTCTGTCTTGTGACTTAGAAATGTGACACCCCTCGAGTGCAGTTACGTCTTCAGCCTGAAATGTATCAGAGCCGTGTTGTCTCTGTATTTCCTGAAATGACACAGGGATAATATTGAAAAGAGCGTCGTATATTCTCTAAATAATATTAGCTAATAACACAATAGAGGAAAACATTATTCAGTCCTCCGTCGCTACACAACAAGGTATACAAGTAAGTGAAGCCGACCAGGACCGCTGAGACCGACGGACCGGGACCACCGACGGGACCGGGACCCCTGCCCGGGACCGCCGGTCCGGCCGGCAGCAAACATCGTAAAGTAAAAAAAAAATAAATGTTACGCAACGATGTTAATCCATGAAAAAAATCTCAAACAAACACAATAAAATGGTTTCGTAACATTTATATCTTTAAGATATACGAAGATACTTACGTTTGTAGCTAGCTTTTTTTTTTTGTCACCATCCTTTTTAAAGATGTCTTGGCTAAATTACCCAGTGCCTTCTGGGTAGCCCTTACTTCCAAGGGTGGTGTTGGAAAATCTTAATTTTGAGGGCGATACAGCCCTCAAACTCGTCCCTCAACTTGACTTGCTAAGTATTGGGACAGCGCTAGCACTTAGCGGGAGCGCACATTTTTGAGACTGAGGGTTGAGATTGAGGGTTAAGGGAGGAATTGGAATTCACCCCAAGGGTCATTTTAACTCTGGAATATTCCTCGAGTGACATCTTTTCAGGCGTAGGTGGTCAATATAAAAGTGGCAGGGATGTTCTCACAAACTGGCATGACAACTGGACTTCCTTTTTCTTCCTGGACATCTGAAAGTACATACTAGCGTCTGACAGTTTTATGTTATCTCAGAAGTTTTGAGTTAGTAGTCACTTCAGACGACATATGCTTTTCCAACACTCTTCTCTTTATTTATCGATTTGTTATTAAAAATATTTCTCTCTCAAGCACAATATCTGGAAAAAATCATAGCACACGATTTATCCACGTTTTGTCTGTGAGCTGTGACGTTTCTCTAATACCGGTTCTGGTGATCATGCTCATTCATTTTCTCATTAGGAAGCAATTATACGCCTGATACCGTTTATCAGGATGCAGGAGTGTGCGTTCCAGCGAGGGTGTTCTCGATTTGCATTGCCGTCTGTCAGAGTAATTAAATCTCGAGAAGAGGTGGAGCACCTGATTGATTTCTTTAAAACCTGCTCAGATCGAATCCCCCGTGGCCTCGGTATGCTACATGCAAACAGTAAACACACATGAGCCGCTGTCTGGCGGGTTAGGAGGCGGTCACGCTGTCATGCCAGTAGCATCCTTCAGTTGAGTGAGGGCTGAAACCTCAGATGAAGACGAGAAAATCTGCTCAGATTCAAGAGAAAGATCGAGCGGCTTCAAAGCTTTACCACCAACAACCTAAAAGAGGCAATTTCATCACTGAGATATTTTTTGTTTCATTTTGCAAGCAGCACGCATCAGCATGTCCACCAGCCTCTCTGTAACGTATTAGTCTGTCTGGCTCCTTTTCTGCTGTAATTTTTTGCTGTGTGAGACGGTCACCAGGGAACCAATTACTTTTCAAAGATTGACTGATTTCATCTATTTTTTATGGGAGGCATGCCATGAAGGGCTTTCCTCATCCCAGAGTCTCCCTCTGGTTCCCCTGAGAGCGTCCAATCCAAGAGTCCACTTTTCATGACGCTGTAATAAGAGCGTTGACTCCACTCAGGCCCAGAAATCCTTCTAAACATGTTTCCTTTCTTTTCTCTATGTGCTGTACAATCATCTTTTCTGCTGGTCTCTCTTTCAAAAGGACCAAAGTAGCTTAACTTGTAATGAAATTCCAAATACAGTGATCCATTATTTTTCGTGGTTAATGGGGACCGGCGCCCCCCCGCGACAATCAAAATCCGCGATCTGGAGCCGGAGCCCCCCGAGCCTCAATAATGTGTTTAAAATATGTTTAAAACCCCCAAAAAAGTAGCGAAACAAGACAAAGGCTCAACTGTGGTCTTTTCTGTTTCCTTCACAGCCTCTGGTCTCTGGACCGTAGTAAACAAACTGCTGGTATTGTGCTATTTTTGGCTCGTAATTAGCGGCTAACACGCTAACAACAACAAAAGAAAAAGTCCGGTTTTCTCTGCATGGAACGGGAACTTTATTCTGGCACTGCAGGAACTTGTAACATCACACAGGTTGTATTGTTGGGCTCCTGTCGGTTAACAGAGAATGTAAATCTATACACGCTGGGCTGCTGTTGATGCTCACTACACTTTTCATCTAACCCTGTTTTCATTCTGCCGTCCATGACACACACACTCATTACCCATAAGGCCACTCATTACCCATAAGGCCACTCATACCCTAACACCTTCTTAAAGGGACCAGGCTGGCTGCATTCTTCACTGAGAGAACGCAACATCCTGTGATGTTTCTGCGATTTTTAAAATTTTATTATAATTTCTGAAAAAATCCGCGAATAACTAAAACTTGAACTTAAATTCACTGTAGCGCGTCACATAAACATCTTTCTGTATAAAAAGGGGCGGCATCTTCCACCTCCCAAAACCCACGTCGAAATCCACATGTTGCACACATTACATGGGAGTGGTTAGGGCGTTCCACTGTTATCATGCGTAGCAGCCATAAGGTACCCAACTGCCATGGAACGTCTTTTCACCCAGATCAGAGCACTCATACAGCTGGTCTGGGACTGTGCTGTAAGGCACTGATATATACATACCCTAATGTGGAGCAAAGGTACTCCTCCAACAAACGCTCAAAATAGGCCGGTGGCTTCCAGGGCATTATTACTAGAAAAGCAATCGAGAGCATGGCATTCTTTAGGGTTCAATGTTATCGAAAATTGAAAATCCAGAGGGGATCACACCCAAAATAAAATCAGAATTTCTGACAACTCCTGAAAATGTCATCAAAATCCATCCATAATGATGAACATATCCCCTTGCGCCAAGACGCTGCTGGAGCGTTGCTTTTTTCACAACAGAGTTCTGTGATCTCTCGTTTTCCACAGCAAAATTTGAATCATTAGCTTAAAATTGCCCTTAGAGAATATATGAAGTAATCAGTGATGCAAAAAGGTCCGGTTGTTCAAATGACTGGGTGGACGCGCAATAAGGAACTTACGCGCCGACAACTTAAAATCGCAGATTTTGGTATTGGGTAATGGGTGGTTTACCCAATACCCAAAATCTCGAAGTACAGGACCGCAAGATCGAATTCGTGGAAAGCGCTAGTGACACCCCATTGCCGCGCCACAATGTGCACAAAATGGGTTTTGGGTATTGGGATAAGCTCCTAAATCTGTGATTTGCAAATGGGTTTTGGTATAATGGGAGGTGCAAGATCGGGCCCAAAGAGATCCAGCTATTATTCACATGTTCTCCATTCTTCAGGTTTAAAGATGCATAAATTTTATTTTATTTAAACCTTTATATCAAAAACAGGGACATGATGTAATTATGAAATAATGTATAACATGTATCACCTTTGTTACAAATAAAAATTTGAATAAAAAAAAAAAAAAAGAATAATAAAATATTTTTGCAAAGACCAATCTATAAAATACAGTAAAAAAAAAAAAAAAAAAAAAAATGTAACTACACTGTTGACGATAAGGATGGAATAAAATACTTTTGACTGTTTCATGAAAAAAAAAAAAAAAAAAAAGATGCATAAATGTGCACGATTCTGGCATTTCTAATTTCTTATGCTAGTCGTGTGCGTAGGAGGCAGGTTTTAAGGAATTATGACCATCAGGTTGATTGTTTCGGGCACCACGGCGGGTTGGTGTTACCTGCCAGGGGCCTCTCTGTGTGCAGTTTCCTCCCACAGTCCAGAAACATCACCTGTACACCTGTACATCAGGTTTTAAATGGCTCGTAGGAGCGTGTGTGTGAGTGTGTGCGCTTGTTTTTCTAAAAAGTATGTGGCCTTGAGATGGACCGGCAGCCTGATTTCATCCAAACAGAGCTGGGATGGGCTCCAGCAGATCCCCGTGACCCTGCACGGGAAAACAAGAATAAATAATTAATGGATGATGTTCACTGTTTCCTGGCTCAATAATTAAGCAATGAAATAAAACAGCAGATAGATTATGTTATGACCTGGCCTCGTCGGGTTACATTTGACATGATACATGACTGAAGCACAAATTGATAATGAAAAAGTCCACAAACGCAGGCACCAACAACCAAGTAGCACCCCCCCCCCCCCCATCCCCCCATCCCATTTCAGCCACACCAGGAAACCTTTATCCACACAGGTGCAGTCAGTGAAGCAAGGAGCAGAGGAGCGAAACAGATGACGATTAATAATGTTAGCTCAGTCTTAATGGAAACGATATTTAAATTGCTACACGCAGGGATATTCCTAACGAGTGTGATATGATTGGAGGATACTCTCCTGCCACGAGGAAATGAAGCGATGCTTGATTTAGACCAGAGTGAAATACGGCACAGCAACAGCGCCGCGCTACAACTGGGAGGAAGAAGAAACACTCGTCAGCAAAATGTTAATGTTGTTCCTCATTACTGCCGAGTAGTTGGAAACAGCACATGGAAAAAAAAAAACTTCTCCTTCTATTGTCCGTGCATCACAACTGGAGTGCCATGTTGCAGAGCGCAAATGTGGGAGTAATGGAAACTGGGGCGGGGTTTTGAATTATGGGATTGATCCTGGCGGCAGCGTTGCTCAAGGCTCGTGTCCCTCTGTCATATATTTATTTCTGCCTGTTTCATCACAGCTCCACCTCATACATGTAAAGCAGCTGTTTGATGGGGAGGGTAAAAAGGAATATGAGTGTCGGGTTGGAAGATGAGTGGAGGTGGTCAAGGGATGAGGAGGAGAGCGGAGGATTGGAAAGACCTGTTTTCATTCATCTTTATTTATTCAGACAGTTTTGACTGATCATGCGTTCCTCACAGTTGCATTCGTGTCCAGTTTTACCGTACAGCTGCCTGGGATTTTTGTGTTTGGCGACTCACAGGAGAAACTGGTGGTTTTCTGTTTGCACAGGGACACCTTGACAATATTAATTAAGACTGCAAGTAGTTGATTATTGATTTTTCCCTGTTTAAGTTTTCCTACATTATTATTGACACAAGGCTTCTTTTATCAATTGTGCTCTCTTTAACTTGAATTCAAACAGCAACACACACACACACACACACACACACACACATATATATATATATATATATATACAGTCATGAAAAAAAATTATTAGACCACCATTTTTTTCTTCACTTTCTTGTTCATTTTAATACCTGGTACCACTAAATGTCATCATGTGACTAAAACAGACAGAAAAGAAAACACTGAATGCATAAAAGCAGTGTGTTTTTGGCAGTACAACGCCATAGCTATTGATGTAAAAACTTAAGTGATTTAGGTTATAATCAAGAAAATCCATGGAAAATGGTAAGATATCAGCTCTTAAATAAAACTCTTATGAGCAATCTTTGTGGTTATCGTTATGTTTGTCCAGACAAATGTACCTTTAGTTGTACCAGGCATTAAAATGAACAAGAAACTGAAGAAAACAAGGGTGGTCTAAATTTTGTAATCGCGATTAATCACATTATTTCCCTGATTAATCACAATTAATCGCATTGTATACGCAAAATAAAATAATGAATTCAAAAGTAGTGTAAAATGCACTTTTATTTAAATGTTCTGCTGCCATATGAACTAAAGTACCATAATATTTGTTGTTCAAACACTTTTAACATCAGCACTTGTCAGTAACACATATTTAGTGTAAATCTCACCTTATTGCCACTGCCAGGGCATTAATGTCATCCTGTTTTTATAAAAAATAATAAAAAAAGTCTACAAACAAAATCCAACAAAATGATTGTGTCTCAGCACAATCAGAACATTAAAACAGGTATTTTCTGAGGTAACAGCAGAAACTTTTAACGGGGAGTTCAACTAGTCAGTTGTTACAAATAACCTTGTTTCTGTTGAATCCTCCGTCTGGGAGAACTTTAAAATGAAAATGTCCATGTTAAAGTTCAGAAACTTTACCAATCCGTTTGTATCATTCATTCTTTTCCATTTTCAATTGTCAATCAAAAATTTTAAAAAAATTAAAAAGTGACATTTTATTAGGTTTTTCGTTCTTTTAATCTAATATCAAAAAATGAAAAAATGCCTTTTTTTTTATATTTCAATTTTAGACTTGGATCAAAAATATGAAATGAAAAAAACAGGCCACAGAACTGAATTAGTTTTATAATGGAGGACTGGACTTTCTGTTGTTGTTACACATCTGAGCCACTAGATGGAGCCGCACTGCAGTAACCAGCTAGAGAACAGCAGGACAGTGAACACATGGAGCAGATCTGATGGAACATGGAGGAATGACCACAAACGTTTTGTTGCAGTCCAGAATTTTCTTTTTCAGACAGAATTGTTAATAGAATTGTTAATATTGCTACCTGAACTGTAAAGTACAGTGTAAAGTTTTACCGTTCTTTTTTTAGCTTGTTTTAGCTTTTCCGCTCTTCCGGTTCCGCAGCAGCCAGTAACAGACTTTTCACAACAAAAGCATGTAGGCAACATGCGTTAAGGCCCGATAAAATAAATGTTGTGTTAATAAATTAATAATAAAACGCAAGTATATATATATATATATATATATATTATATATATGTAATATATATATATATATATATATATATATATATATTTATTACGTATAATATATGTATATATATATACACACATATATATATATATATTATATATGTATATATATGGTGTATATATATATACTAATTTTTCTCTATGTTCTTCATACAAAAATTTTCGTGGTTTGCTTCAAACGGGGGGGGGCTCTCTGCATTCGCGCTCTAATTAACCAACAAGTGATATTTCAGTAGTCGACTCCAGTTAACTAAATTCACATCGACAGCAAACACAAACAACATTTATTGTTAGCCATCAGGCAAGGTTTTGAAGCGAACTTACCATCAAAATAGTATCTTTTATCCAGCTACTTCAAACGGAGGTTATTTACGTCTGTCTGTCTGCGGCATGGACGTCGACCTAGTGCATGGCTTCCTGTTTTGACAAACGGAGGATACAGGACTACAACTACGGCGGGGCCCGAGGGTCATGAAGCCTGGAGGCAACATACTCTCCTCTCTATATTGTACATCAACGGCCGGCCCGCGTTAATCACGCGTTAATAAAATTAGTTGCGTTAAAATTATTTTGCGTTAATCACGCGTTAACGCGTTAACTTTGACAGCCCTAATATATATACATAGCATAATTTCATAGATGATCTGGAAGTGTTGTATTGAGATCCATTTATTGTACTTGTGATGATTTGACAAATAGCTCACTTCAGCTATGTTTTTTTTTTTTTTTGCCCCGAGATTTTCATTGTAGGTATTATCTCATATCGCTTAGTCTTTTTTTTATTCTTATTTTTTAATTAAAGTAAACATGTTGTTTTTGTAAGCACAGTTTACAAGTCTGTATGCCCGGGTGCCACATCTTTGTTGGTGAACTAAAACTCCAAGGGCCTGGTAGATGAAGGAGCTTCTTCCGTGAGCTGATTGCTGATTGCTGTGATGCAGTGTTGTAATTGAGAGTCATGAAGTCGCTGTGGTGTTCACTTTATGTAATCGATGAGGAACAAGGGGTCACACACAACACAATGTGACAGCAACTCCGCCACCCTCTGTGGGTGGCTGTAGCTCCGTTGGTAGGACACGTTGTCCAGTCACTGTAAGGTTGGCGGTTTGATCCCGGTTTCCAGCTGTCCACATGTCAAAATCTCTCAAGGTCTGGGCAAGACGCTGAACCCTAACTTGCTTCCAGTGCCTGGCAGCAGCCACCCACTGGTGTGTGACTGGGTAAATGAGAGGCCACTATGATGGTGTAGAGAAAGTCCATTTACCTAATCAGTCTATCTGGTCTCCAAAATAACACAGAAAATGATCCAAAACCATGAGCGAAAAAGAGCTGTTTATTTGAAAAAGGACCAAGAGAAGAAATGAACAGTGCAGATTAGAGCGTAAAAAGCTTTTGCCAACTGTGCTGTCGTGCCGTTTTTAAACGTTGTTGAACCCATCTTCCTTTAATTTGCAGGTTTCCCTTCCTCATTGAGACCTGACCTTTCTGCCTTGCTTTCTCAAACTGAATTTCTCAAAGTTGGACTAAGACACCCAGATAATGAAGTTGGTAGTCGCATTCATGAATGCATAAATATGGCAACACCTGCAACCTTAGGCAGGAAACATGAGCAACATATTCACATACACCCCTCCTATGGTTCATTTCAGTCACAGTGACCAATATGGTCGTATCTCCGCACCGGTCCTGACTAGAACCAGGAGATACGACCATATTAGTCCAGTCCTGAGGTCTCTGCACTGGTCCTGACTAGAACCAGGAGATACGACCATATCTAGTCCAGTCCTGAGTCTCTGCACCGGTCCTGACTAGAACCAGATAACGACCATATTAGTCCTGAGTCCTGAGGTCTCTGCACCGGTCCTGACTAGAACCAGAGATACGACCGTATTAGTCCAGTCCTGAGGTCTCTGCACCGGTCCTGACTAGAACCAGGAGATACGACCATATTAGTCCAGTCCTGAGGTCTCTGCACCGGTCCTGACTAGAACCAGGAGATACGACCATATATTAGTCCAGTCCTGAGGTCTCTGCACCGGTCCTGACTAGAACCAGGAGATACGACCGTATTAGTCCAGTCCTGAGGTCTCTGCACCGGTCCTGACTAGAACCAGGAGATACGACCGTATTAGTCCAGTCCTGAGGTCTCTGCACCGGTCCTGACTAGAACCAGGAAATACGACCATATTAGTCCAGTCCTGAGGTCTCTGCACCGGTCCTGACTAGAACCAGGAGATACGACCATATTAGTCCAGTCCTGAGGTCTCTGCACCTGGTCCTGACTAGAACCAGGAGATACGACCGTATTAGTCCAGTCCTGAGGTCTCTGCACCGGTCCTGACTAGAACCAGGAAGATACGACCATATTAGTCCAGTCCTGAGGTCTCTGCACCGGTCCTGACTAGAACCAGGAGATACGACCATATTAGTCCAGTCCTGAGGTCTCTGCACCGGTCCTGACTAGAACCAGGAGATACGACCATATTAGTCCAGTCCTGAGGTCTCTGCACCGGTCCTGACTAGAACCAGGAAATACGACCATATTAGTCCAGTCCTGAGGTCTCTGCACCTGGTCCTGACTAGAACCAGGAGATACGACCATATTAGTCCAGTCCTGAGGTCTCTGCACTGGTCCTGACTAGAACCAGGAGATACGACCATATTAGTCCAGTCCTGAGGTCTCTGGCTTCTGTCTCAGAGAATAGACTTTAAAAAAACATCTCTACTTGTGTTCAAGTCTCTTCATGGCCCCAAAGTCCATCTCTGACATGTTAGATCCATATGAACCAACCTGGACTCTGAGAACCTCAGGTAGTGGTCTCCTGCTGGTGTCCAGAGTCAGGACTAAACAAGGTGGAGCTGCATTTCAGTTTTATGCTCCTAAAATCTGGACCAGTCTTCCAGAAGATGTGAGACAGACCTGAACTCTGACAATGTTCTGATCCAGACTGAAAACAGTTGTTTAGATGTGAATACGACAACTGAAAGGATTTTATCTGCACTCTTCATTTTTAATTTAACTTATTCTTCTTTTAAACTCATTTTTAATTTCATTTATTAATGATTATTTCTATACTTGTATGATTTATGGATTGTGATTTTATGCATCTGTAAAGCACTTTTTGTACCACATGTTCCAGAGCTCCTTCCCCGGTTTTTTACATGGAAGCAACAGAAACTGGTAAAAATGAAGAAGTTAGTAATAAGGAATAGTGCACGTGTCATTTGTAATAAACAGTAAGATGTACTACATGCACGCAACATAAAGCTGTCCACTTCCCCTCTTAGTGCGACTGCAGTTTCACGTGGAGCTGCAATGACAAGCAACAAATTTTACCCTCAGCGAGTGGATGGTCTCATCAGGGGAGTAACTGCAGACGGGTAATGAGCGTTGGAGTAGTTAGACTGATGGAGGAGGGGTTTAAAGTAGCTCGTACACAGCCAGAGTGAGAGGAAGAGCGTTGGGGTCCAAGGTTGTGGTTGTGGATTACAGAGGAGAAGCTGGACGAGGAGAGGCGGTTAGACCGATGCCGCCAACAAGAGAAATGTTGCCAACAAAGGTCAGAGCACCTCTCTGTCTGGTTTAATGCAGGTGAACGTGTGTAATTGAGATGTTAATGGAGAAGATAATGATCCACTGCCACCCTTACTGTCACCACTGATGTTCCCGCCATCTCTGCTGTTAGCAGGCGGTGACACCATTATTACATTCACAGTGAACGGGGCTCAGAGCGAATCCTTGTGGTGTGATTGTAGATGGTTATTAACACAGTCTCTGGTCTATGCTTTCAGTTAACCAGTAAACTTTTATTTTTCCTGTTGGATCTTCCTCTGTGACACCATCTCAGTTCAACCTGCAGAAAATGATTTACTAACGAAAGGTTTTGGCCACAATACAGTGTATGCTTGTAGAAAGAAATACGGTGGCCCTGAAGGGCAAACGACACCAACAAACAAACGAAACACAACGACAACGACACAAAAACGACATTAACAAAAAACAAACATTAACAAAACACAATGACATTAACAAAAAAAAAAAACATTAACAAACAAACGACATTAACACATTAACAAAAACACAACGACATTAAAACAAACAAACAAAAACACAACGACATTAACAAAAACACAACGAAACAAAAAACACAACGACATTAACAAAACACACAACGACATTAACAAAAACAAAAAACACACAAACAAAAAACAACGACATTAACAAAAACAAAAACAAACATTAACAAAAACAAACATTAACAAAAACACAACGACAAAAAACAAACACAAACATTAACAAAACACAACGACATTAACAAAAACACAAACGACATTAACAAAAACACAACGACATAAAAACAACACACAAACAAAACACAACACGACATTAACAAAAACACAACGACATTAACAAACAAACAAAACAAAAACACATTAACAAAAACACAACGACATTAACAAAAACAACAAAACACAACGACATTAACAAAACACACACGACATTAACAAAAACACAACGACATTAACAAAAACACAACGACATTAACAAAACACAACGACATACATTAACAAAAAAAAACAACGACAAAGACAAAAAACAAAACACGACATTAACAAAAACACAACGACATTAACAACAAACACAACGACATTAACAAACAAAAACACAACGACATTAAACATTACCAAACACACGACATAACGACATTAATACCAACAAAAACACAACGACATTAACAAAAAACACAACGACATTAACAAAACACAACGACATTAACAAAACACAAATTAACAAAAACACAACGACATTAACAAAAAACACAAACGACTAACAGAAAGGGTAGGTACCTGCTATGACAAGGATCATTGCTGATTGGACGAAAGCACGTCAGTCTTTTTTAGCGGGTTTTTTTTAATGGATGTATTAAGAGAACGGTTTTTAAGGCTGCTTTACGCCATAAAACACCTTGTTTACGGCTCGGGCGGACTTCATTTTGAAGCGTCAAAATGTATTGCCCTAATTTGTGGTAGTAGTAATTGTAGTAATAGTAGTAATAGTAGTAATTGTGGTAATTCTGTAGTAGCCATCTCCAAATACACCTGACTGTAGACCACAGATGTGGGCGGGGCCCTTCCCCACCTTTTAAACAGACTGACGTGCTTTCATCCAATCAGCAATGATCCTTGTCATAGCAGAAGGTCTACCCTTTCCGTTAGTTAAGTTAATGTCGTTATGTCGTTTTTGTTAATGTGTTTGTTTTGTTAATGTCGTGTTTTTTTGTTAATGTCGTGTGTTTTTGTTAATGTCGTTGTTTTTGTTAATGTCGTTGTGTTTTTGTTATGTCGTTGTGTTTTTGTTTGTAATGTCGTTGTGTTTTTGTTAATGTCGTTGTGTTTTTGTTATTGCCTTTGTGTTTTCCTTTTTGTTGGTGTCGTTTGCCCTTCAGGGCCACCGTAAATATATCTTAATTTTGTTCAGTATTTAAAGAAAAAAAAACGCAGCTTTCTTTGAAATTTTGATAATTTCTGAGTTGTTTTTAAGTTGTCATGGAAACATGTTTAGGTATTTTTGCCATGCTCTCAGTGAAAGTGTACAGCTCTGTCCACTAAATAGACAAAAGAAGAGTTTTATCTTCCAAACAGCAGTGAAGTAGCGTCAGTTGAAAACATTTTTTCCAACATATCACTCTACATTTTGTAGCCTTAAACATGAACTATCCTACTGGAAGCGACCAGAAGCACCACACCCTGCTGCCACGCTTGGGAGACCCCAATAGAAGTGGAGATGCGCTCGACGGCGAGGAGCTCTGGCAGCCTCGCTCCAGTCAGAGTTGTTTCATTCCTTACTGGGAGGACTGGCATCCTCAGCCACAACATGAAAGGGGGAGACGGAGAAGTGTGCTTGATTCACCTCATCAGAACCTCCAGAGACCAGCTCTGCATGACGGCATGCACCTATTTTTAAACATGTCGTCATTAAGATCAGTCGGGCGCACGCCATCCCTCCATCCCTCCGTCGCTGTGAATCCCGGCCCCACCCAGCCGGATACAGCGGGGGGTCTCACTGCGCTCGCATTGGAAAACCAACTCACCATGAATATTGAAGAGGCTTCTTAGCATGCAGCGTACGTGTTGCTGGATGAGCGTAGAGATTTAGAGCGTGGTGAGAAGCAGCCTTCATTCTGGTGGCGACGCAGTTAAAATGACAACATGCACCTGAATGGCTGCTTAAACTGCAAAATCTATAAGACGCTCTTAAAATCACACAGAGCTGAAAATAAATTAATTTCTGTTACAGTGTGTTCAACCAAAAGGCGTGGTTGCTGGTTGGATACGTGTGATGGCGTGTATGATGTAAAATAAGAGCTGCTTGAAGAACTTGAAGAAGTGTATTAATGGTTTCAGGCTTCACTTCCTTCCTTTGGGGTCTTTTGTCTGTTTTGTCTCCATCACAAAATTTACTGATAAATTTACTGCTGGTTGTTTCAGTTGATTGATTTTCAAAGAACTGCGGCTAATGAAATGATTTGGGTGGGTTATGTGAAAATAAAAGGTTTAGGCAGACACTGTCCTCAGTAAATAAACTACTGTTGCCCACGGTTGTTTGAATAAAATTAACTTTTTATTTCTTCTCATGAAAATACTTTGATAATGTGATTTACTCTTGATAGAGGGTTTGTCTGAAAACAAAATTATCCCAATTTTATGGGTAACAGTGCAGTAATGCTTGTTTTTTGTCTTCCTACCCATCTGAAAAGATTCCATCTACCACAAAAGCATTTTAAAAGCACCATTACATTTTCACATTTTACACAATAACAAGGAAGGCGCTTAATAAATGTGAACAATTTGTGCTTTTTGTGTTTTGCTTTCTTATTTATTTAATTTTTTAGGGTATATATCTCTTGATTTGGGACACAGCTGAAACACGTGGGACGCATTAATGCTAAGTTTTATTTTATCTTTGTATATTGGAGAGAAGCAGGGTTGGTAGCTGTTCCACCCCAGTCGATAGCCATTTAGCTTTAGCTCTGTATTAAGCGTTCAGATGATCCCAGACTTGTTTTAGTTTTGCTCTCAAAGCTTTCAGCATTCTGCTCCTTGTTAAAAGGCAGTATTGTGATGGAGGCTCCTTTTAAAAGCGAAAGCTTGGACATTCATGTTGGAGCAGATCACATGTAATAAATGTCATGCTTCAAAAAGGTATTTGAAATGATTGTGTTATTTCTGATCTAATCCAAATGGAAACAGAAGAGAACTTTAGGGCAAAATGAAGTTTTTTTTAAATATCTTTATGTGTCATATATGCTGTAATTGTTAGTGTTTGTTACAAATTGCTCATCTTGGAGCTGCTGGTGTTTGGTTGTCCAGTTCTTCGTGGCAGGTGTTCAGGTGTTCAGGTGTTCAGGAGAGGAGAGTAACGCTGCCCTGTGGCGTTGGACGCTTTTACAAGTGAAACCGAGTTTGCACCTTTTTCAGGGATAATATCTCATTTTCACTGTGGCCCTTGTTAATTGACACCCACGGACCTGACTAATGGACCTAACACATGGATCTAATAGACCTGACCACAGGTAGTCTGTGAAGTAGCTACTGTGTGAATTCAACAACTGAAATAGAGTCTGAGTTTCTCAGCTTCCTGTGAAGCTAACTGACTTCTCCCGAGTCACATATAACCTAAGGGATAAAAGAGGAAAAACATTTTGTGGATACATACCGTTGCCACATACAAAAAGTCATACAATATGACTGCTTTTAAGCATTTTAGTGAGAGTGGTGCATTTATATCTGCTTCTGTTAAAAGATCAGAAGAAAACTGATGCACTGTGCACTGCTTTGCAAAGGAAGAAGGTTTTATTCATGTTGTTGTTCTTTCTTTCAGTGTTTTCCCTTTGTTGGGGTTGCTACAGCGGGACATTGACACAAGCGTTAGTCTTGAGGTTTGTTTGAATAACTGAACTAGTTATTGCCATGATTTGTAGCTGTTATTTAAAGGGAGGACCCAGGGTGCAGGAGTTCAAGAAAAAAGGTTTATCAAACAAAAATCCAAAAATCCAAATTTAACTGAAGAAGATAAGCAGAGAAACATGTAAAGCTACAAACACCAAAGTAGACTAATGGACCAGCAAACAGAATGGGAGTGACAGGACTTTTAAACACAGAGGAACAAACAAGAGGCAGATGCAAACAATCAGGATGACAAGAGGGAGGAAGAAAAGCAGAATACAACGAAGACAAGACAGACCTTCAAAGTAAAACAGGAAGCACTAGAGACAGAACTTCTGCCATGGCGACCCAGGCCATGACAGTAACCCCCCACAAGGACCGGCTCCCAGACGGTCCAAAAACCAAAAAGACAAACCAAGAAAGGGGAGCTCCGGATTCCCCTCTCTTTGGATTGAAGTTAAGTTTGGATTTTTGTGGTTTTTGTTTAATGAACCTTCTTCTGGAACTCCTGCTCTTTGTCTCCTCCCTTTACCTACAGCTACAAATCATGACAGTTAAGTGTGACTTTCATATTACGAAGACTCAAAATGTCTCAGATGAAAAAGCTTTGCTGCTGCATGAGCTCTGCTACTGTCGACTGCTTCTGTGGGGAAAAAGTGAAGTTGATGAAACGCAAAATAAATGGTGAAATGCACAATAAGAGACGATGTGGAAGTGTTCTAATTCAGGACCGCATACGTCCCTTCTTTTGCTAGTTTGATATTTGAATCCAGTTTGATTACAGACTTTGTGACAAGTTTGGATGTAATCACAACCAAACGACACTAAACGGGACTCATCTAAGTCCTGATTCAGATATAGTCTAAACCTTTGTGATTTAAACTGTGAAATGTTGAGTCTCCATTATGGCTCAGGCTAAAAATAAATCACAGATGTGATTTTTGTGGCTTTTTTCTGTTCTGTTCTGCTTTTCCAGACTTGAATTATCTTTTCTTCCAATTTGTGCATGTTTCCCTTTTTTTATTTTGAAATGATCTCTCTACTCAGCTCTCTACTCTGTCCTTTGTTGTCTCTCTTTATCTCCCCGGTGTGTTCGATTTGAGGCCCAGTGGTTGCATCTGAACAGAAACACATCCTCCCCCTCTGATCACAGTGATTCTCAGCCCTTCTTTGTCACCTTCACCTCACCCCCAACCCAGCATCCCTCCCCCAGTATCAAAGCTTTGTCCACACGGCAGCCTCTTGTAATTCAATTCGCTATCAGCCTGGATCCCACACATCAACAAGTTCACTACTGGCGGATAACATTGGCGAACCTCTCGAAACCCTCAACACTCTGATTCTCTGTCCCTTGCCTGGGGTTAAGGGAATTGGATCTCTTGCTTTATGAGGAACAGAACCGTGTTGTGTGGCTGGATACTGAAGTTTTCTAAAAAAAAAAATTTAATTTATTTATAGTTGTATCATCTGGGCAGGGATCAGGGTCAGTTTAAACCCGCGGCAAAAATCTTATTTGACTTTTTATTTTCATAAAACTTGTTGAACCATTGCAGTCATAACACAGTTTTATAGTTTCATACAGTTACTTACGAAAAAACAGTTTAATTGTTAATACAGTTACGAAAAAACGTTTACAGATCTGAATTAAGTGCTGATAAGAGACAGTGTAAGATGCGTCGTTGTTGTAATTTTTTGCACTACTTCATATGTTCGTGCTGTTTTTTTTCCAGGGTGCAGCGCACTTAAGGGTCCGACTAGAATGTTAAGCCACGCACTTTAGTTCCACCTTCGACGTTGGCGCTACTGTATAATCTACGTTCGGAGAGGGGGCCACAGGGGGGTCCGGAACCAGTGCTACAGGGGCACTGGCCCCCCGTTGGCCCCTCCCCAGAACCGCCACAGGCAGGGATAGGTTTAACGTGACAGTACAACAAACTGAAAAATTATAATCTAGTTTCAGTTGGAGGCAATGCCCTAGAAATGGTATTACTTTTCTGGATTTCTGCTTTATTTTTTATTCCACATAGACATTTGCATGGTTGTAGGATGTTATTTGAGCTACATGGCTGTTAGCAGGTGCACTTCTAACACGCAACAGAATAATAATTCCAATTTAGGAAAGTAGACGAAACGAAATATCTCTTCAGCCTTTTGGCATATTTATTATGGCAAACAAAATAGCTCTGATAAAACATCAGGTTGAGAGAGGACCAAGAGAAAATGAAAAAGGGGGACATTCATTTTATATTAGGTGTGACGTCACCAATCATATTTTACCTCCCCATAAAACCAGTAACACCCCCAGTAACACCCCCTGGTGGAATGGAATAGATATACCATACAGAATACATTCAGTCATACACATTGTCAACAATGGCCTTCTTCTTTTCCTCTCGGCTTTTCAGGGGTCGCCATAGAAAGTCATCCACCGCCATCTAACTCCATCCTCTACATCCTCTTCTACCACACCAACTAACTTCATGTCCTCTTTCACTGCATCTATAAATCTCTTCTTTGGTCGTCCTCTCAGCCTCCTGCCTGGATGTTCCAACCTCATCATCCCTCTACTGATATATTCCCTCCTCTGTACAAGTCCAAACAGCTCCCTGACTTTCTCTCCGAAACATCTAACCTGTTCGGGCCCTCTGATCTTCTCATTCCTGATCATCTCCATCCTCATCATTCCCAAAGAGAACCTCATTATTTTAACCTCTGCTACCTCCTGTCTTTTCCTCAGTGCCTCAGTCTCTAAACCAACATCACAGGTCTCACCACTGTCTTGTACACCTTTACCTTTCATTCTTGCTGAAACTCTTGTCACACATCACACCTGACACTTTTCTCCACCCACTCCAACCGGCTCGCACACACTTTTTCACCTGTTTTCAACACTCTTCATTGCTCTGAACTGTTGACCCCAAGTAGTTCCTTCACCTTCTATATCCCTGCTTCCTGTAACTTCAACGTTCCACCTGGGTCTCTTTCATTCACAGGTGTATTCTGTGTTTCTGCTAACCTTCATCTCTCTCCTTTCTCTGTAGCTTTTCCTCCACCTGCTCCCTCACTACAGATCACAATGTCATCTACAAACATCATAGTCCTTGGAGATTCCTGTCTAACCTCATCTGTCAGTCTGTCCATCACCATAGCAACAAGAAGGGGCTCAGAGCTGATCCTTGATGCAGTCCCACCTCCACCTTGAACTCCTCTGACACACCTATAATGCCATAGCTCCTCCCTTGACACCCTGTCATCTGCTTTCTCAGGGTTTACAAAGACACAGTGCAACTCTCTCTGATATTCTCTATATTTCTCTATAACTATCCTCAAAGTAAATATTGTATCTGCACTACTGTTTTCTTTTCGGCATGAAACCATACTGCTGTTGACAAATGGTTATTTCTGTCCTGAGTGTAACTTCCACTACTCTTTACCATAACTTCATTGTGTGGCTCATCAACTTTATTCCTCTATAGTTGCCACAACTCTGTACGTCTCACTTGTTCTTAAAAATTGGCACTAGTGCACTTCTTCTCCACCCTTCAGGCATCCTCTCGCTTTGTTCTAGTCAAAAACTCTCCCGCCACCTCTCCGAGACACTTCCATACCTCCACAGGTATACCATCAGGACCAGGTCCTTTCTTCAGCCTTACTAACCTTCGCTACCTCCTGGTCTACAACAGTCACCATTTCTACTCTTCGTTCTCTCAGATTCAGATTCAGATTCAGATTCAGATTAATTTATTGTACCCTACAACAGGTACTTACTTCAGTACTACACTCACTCATTTTACATGAACCTCATTTCTACTCACCTTCTTCTCTGTAACTGTTCTCTTCATTTTCCTTTTTCAGCAAATCTTCTAAGTCTATCTTCCTGCCACAGTCGTAGCCCTGTCAATGCATTTCCATCTCTTATCTTTAATCACCTGAACCTGCTGCATGTCCTTTCCATCTCTATCTCTCTGCCCCACCAACCTATATAAGTCGTTCTCTTCCTCCTAGCTGTCCAACCCACATACAAATCATCATATGTCCTTTGTTTGGCGTTTGCCACCTCTATCTCCCGGTACTCCTGTACTCCTGTCTACTCTTTTCAATCCTACTTGTTCTTAGCTAACCTCTTGCTTATACATATTTTCTGTGGACATGCCTTCCTTCTCTCCTTCTTTGACCAACAGTAGTTTCCATTGGTGTCAAACAATGCAGATGTGGTTGTGGTTAATCTGGGCCGCGACCCGTCCGGCATGGGTTACAAAGGTCTTGTGTTTTATGGCAGATGCCCTTCTTAAAACAACATTTATCAGGACTTGGGACCAGCTGAACAAGACACTGGCTTCTGACATCTTTAGGCTGCATAAAAAAATAATCATGTATAGCTTCCATTTCAGCTCCACCATATTCAGAGTGATCCACATGTTTGGTTTAACACAACTTTTACTCTGGATTCCCTTTGTGACACAGTTTGGATTCAAACCTGGGACTTCCTACATGCAGGCAACAACACTACGACTAAGCCAAGAGACCATGCTTGGTATTTTATCACTGCCATTTTGTGCAGCATCTCAAATAGAGTTACTTCTTTATAATACAAGCATTAAATTCCCATTTTCAGCACTGCTACTGTTGCCAAGTCGTGTATTTTATTTTACTTTTTGTGCTTGTAGTTTACGGTATCCAATACAAGCTGCTGTGATTTCTGTCTACTTAGATTATGATGTTTAGTAAGGCTAAAGTAGCTTTGAATGAGCTGTAATGCATCAAACCTCTTATTTAGTTTCAACAAGAGATATTTTTGGCCCTTTGACCAATCCCACATGGGAACCGAAGATGTTTTTCTTTGCAGTATTGATTTCATCCTGGTAGGTCTGGCTGGCTCCCACTGCTTTATTAGGGCTCGATACCACATGGAAAACGCCAGAATCTGTCTTGCCTCATGTCAGCAACTCAGGCTTTCTGGAATTTTGAATTAATAATTAAGGGGCTTTGTTTGGTTTTGTTACAGGAAGGTCCGAAACGAGTAGATGAGGTCTGAACATTTACTGTTAGCTTGTTCATATTAGAATTCCTTACATACAGTCATTGAAAAAATGATTAGACCACCATTTTTTCTTCAGTTTCTTGTTCATTTTAATACCTGGTACCACTAAACGTCATCATGTGACTAAAACAGACAGAAAAGAAAACACTGAATGCATAAAAGCAGTGTTTTTGGCAGTACAACGCCATAGCTATTGATGTAAAAACTTAAGTGATTTAGGTTATAATCAAGAAAACCATGGAAAATGGTAAGATATCAGCTCTTAAATAAAACTCTTATGAGCAATCTTTGTGGTTATCGTTATGTTTGTCCAAACAAATGTACCTTTAGTTGTACCAGGCATTAAAATGAACAAGAAACTGAAGAAAACAAGGGTGGTCTAATCATTTTTTTCATGACTGTATCTTTATACCCATTTTTTCCATAAATTCTTGGTTCTAAAAAGAAGAAAAACAAAACAGAACAAAGCAAAAACAGTTTGGCTTACTGTCTTTTACTGTACTAACATGAAAACTCCTGCCAAGCTGTCAGGATGATGTGGGAGTGAGACCCTCATCTTTTTCTCTGTGGATGTTAAAGGTATTTCACTAAAGTTAAAAGTTCAATACAAATTCTATTCAAAATTCTATATTGCTCTATCGAAATATTTCTGTTTTTAATAAACAACACACTCTCAATAGCAAGAATTGTCAAAGCAGAATTGTTATCATTGCCTAGAAAAATTAACAATTCCTCCTCAAAGATTAAGCTAAATTATTACAAACAAAGACAGTATTTGTTTGCAACTTTCTTAACTTTCCACAATGAAAAAGACTTTTCAGTTTTTGGAGTTTTTGGAGTTCTCCTCAATATTGTTTTGAGCCCCTGGTTCACAAAAAGATACCCCTGGCTGTCAGACAGCACCCTGAGATCATCTCGTACCTGTGTGATTATTGAATATAGTGATGATAAAAGAGGTTGGCAATCTTGAAGCCCAAATTGAAATGGATTCAGGTGTAGAATATTGTGTTTTTTTTTTACATTTTAATTGTAATTTTACTGTGTTTTTAAATTCATGTCGTTACTTTTATGTAAGTTTCTCTTTCGCATTTTTTTTTGTCTAAGTGCCTTTATTTTTGTTATTGTTGTTTCACTCGGCTGCATTGTAAATGAGGTCTCTACCTCAATGTATCTCCGAGTTTAAATAAAGGTAATAATAATAATAATAATAATAATTTCAAAATACAACCATTGATGTGACTTAACTGTCAATGCTTAGTGTTGGAGGCCAACTGCACAGTTATTTATCAACTTGATCTCAAGGCCTAAATTGTAAAAGTAACGTTGGTCTGCAGCACAAGATTTTCACAATAAAGGCGTCAACATTTTTTCAGTAGATTTTGCTTGTACAGATGCGGTTTTTTAATATTGTAAAGATATTCACTCCACCTCATCGGGTCCTTTGTCCAGTTCTTGCTACAGTTTGGAAACCACTGACTTGTCCCCTTTTATAAGGTGGAAGGAGGTGATGGTCTATACTTCTCAGACCTCTGCAGTTCCTCACTGTCCAGTCGTTTTCTCCAGTGTAAACGGTTCGGTTCGGGCTGTAAACACGTCTTCATGTTGTAGCATGTTTCTGCTCCCGAGGGTTAGTGTTAGAAAGTGGAAGTTTGTGGAGCTCTCAGAGGTGTGCTCTACCTTTGATTGTGTTGTTGGTCCTTTACTCTGCAGTGTAATCTCGATTCTGGTGATTGTCTTTGGTTCTCACCTGTACTTCGTCATCATTTGTGATGCTTCATCTTCTTTGTGAAGTCTCCCCCCTCTTCGTTCAAGCCTAATCAATTAACATTTAACCCAGGGTCATCTTCAAGACCTGTGTGCTGTTAGCTTTTTAGAGGTCAGCATGCAAGCCTGTTGTCATAGAAACAAAACCCTTCACCCTGCAGCCATAAATGAACCCAAGCTTTAACACATGGTTTTATATATAGTGTTAAGATCTGCAGTTATGTACATTATCATCTCATAATGTACAACCATGTATTTTGTTCCAGCCTTTGTTTTATTATGTGACCTATCACACAACTATGTTCAATATTAGACAGGAAATACTGATGCAGTGGTTTAGAAAAAAGATGAGCGACTGCTGAAATTCAGGAACAAGTTAACTGCAATCATCTGTAATCAGAGGTTAATCGCATATTTAAGTCTGGTCTCAATTCCCTAAAATCTTTAGAATAATCAGGACTTTGCAAATACGTGTAAGCAGATGAAATTCGATGATGGTGTTTGTTCTGCGGGGGTGAGAGAAAGATCCCTTCCACCAGAAGGTATTTAATTGTGACTTAAATTATTTATAATAACTCCAATCCTGTTGATGTAGCTTTTATTAGCTCCACTTATTTATTGTTGCTTCCTTGGGGCTCCAGGGGACGACTGTCCTCGTCAGACAGTTAGCACGCTATTAGACATTTTTAGTCCACATTTTGCCTTTTCTGAATTTGTCCTTTGTGTCAACGTAAGGCCATTGATCAGCGGATTGATTCATTACGGGAATGTTTTTATGTACATGACTCAATTTGATCATCCAACAATAAATTTGTTGTTTTTTTTTTTTTATTTAGTTTTTTCTTCTTGATATTCTGTTGCATTCAGGAAAGTAAGCCTGTATTTTACCCAGCCCAGTTTTCATTATCGGTTAACTGTAAGAACAATCTCTTTAAAGCACAGGCAGCTCTCCATTTTCCTCCTCATTAACTAAAGGGAGTACATAATCTGGCTCATAATTTAACGTCTTGGCTAATGTAACACGGGATCACTAAAAGAATTAACACAAATAATATCACTTTCACCGCCTTAGTGTCAAATCATGCTAATTTTTCACTGAACAGTTGCTCACTGAGGGAGGATATTTACCTCATTTGTACACAATTATAGTTGCTGCCGTTCTCCATCTATAACTCTACATGTAGATCTTTGCAAAACAAAAGCATCTTAATGGAACTATTCAGCAACTGAATATAGTTTATAGTTTCCCAGAGCCACTAAACATCCAGATTTCACCATGAAGCCCAAATGTCATCAGTTATTCTATTGTGTTGGTAAAGAATAAGAGAAGACAAATTAACCCTTTTCACCTATGTTGCACAAATCCCCTTTTTTCTTGGAGTTGTTTATCCTTATTCTTTATTTATTAAACCTGTCTTTGCCACATTATTAAACGCTGTTATGATTACAATGCTTATCATTTCTTTCTTTGAGGCTTAGCTTGGTCGGTGGTGAGTCGCTAAATCAAGTTATTGTTGCCCAAGATGTAAGCCAGTTTAATATATTTTATCTTCCTATGTAGCACTTTGTTTTCAACAAATGCACACATAAAAGAAAAGCTTCCAGCGCCGTTGCTTAGCAGCTCCAGCCGACACCGAATCCATAAACAGCCGGAGAAAATCCTCCGAGCTGCCGTTTCGCTGCCAGGAAGGTTCTGTAAACGTACATAAAGGGACCTGGTTTATGTCATTTTCAGTTTCACAAAGAATCTAACATGAAACCAAATCATATTTAGCAAGCTAACAATTCTTAACTAAAATTCAAATGAGATGATTTTTTTTATTTCTTTTATTTTACAGTTGAATTGGCAAATAAGGTGAAATTATGATTCATGAAGGTACAGCAGCGTTAAACCTGAAGCCTCGCAATCAATTCATTTATTCATTACTTTCCCCTGAATCTGTGGATTTAAGCTTCTTAAATTTTAGAAATTTGTTGCCATCAGATGAGCTGTAACGTGCGCACGCACACACACACACACACACATACATGTGTGTTACTATAATACTGACCTGGCTGTAAAAGACTAGATAGTGGAACCGAGTTTCTAGTAAGAAAGTAAAATGCTGATGTTTATAGAAGTCTCGTGTGTTTGGTATTTTGATGATTTTGTTAAAGTTTTGGTTCAGCAAATGTGCTAATTGCATCATAGCGCAGGGAAGCTGTGAAAAGATTGTTCAAAAATGATTCATACTTATTTTTTTCTTTTATTCATTGTAGATATTATGAACCCAAGATATTCAAGGTTATTTTCATCCACTTCTTTTGTTAACGTAAGCTACTACGAATCTTTTTTTTTTTCCATTTCAGGCTTGCAACATATTAAAGGTTGAGGACGGCAAAGCTTTTACTACTTTGCATTTGATGATCTGACTTTCAGGAGATAAAGCTGTGTAGCACTTCATCTGATATTTTGTCATATTTTCAAACCTCCACCCATGAAACTGGTCTCAAACAGGAATGAAACTGGTCTCAAACAGGAATGAAACCCTGCAGGCAGGTGGTTCTCTTCTTTCATGGCCACACCTTTGTAAATATGAGCAGACGGTCTTTTGCGTTGTATTACCGCTAAGTACGAGACATATCTTAAAAAAAATGTCATCCTGAAGTCAGTCTGTTGTTTAATGACTTGAATGTAATTTTTTTTTCCATCTTGATTTGGTACCCTTTGCAAGGATTGGTAATACAACCCCATACTATCTCAGAGCCGAATCTTTGAACATGTATCCGGCAGCTGTGTAGTTTAGAGCTGGGCGATACTGGGAATACTGGGAATCGATCCAATACCAAGTAAATACTGGGCCAGTATCGCCGATACCAATACTTATTCATATTAAGCATTATCTATCATAAACTTTTGTTTTTGGATTATTTTGTTAAAACCAAGAATAGAATTTTTGTCAAGCTTTATGTCTTCAACATTTTTGTGTAAATATTCCTTGG
>JAGFBZ010001239.1:0-48565 GCA_018398805.1 Hirundichthys speculiger | reverse complement strand
TGCAATCAATGAAATCACATCAGAATAAAAATAAACATAAAATATTAACTTAACTTCTTTCAAGACCCGCTGCACATGTTCGCGCACCTTTGTGTCCTTTGTCGTGGATGTAATGACGGGAACGAGGCTCGAGGTAATTAATGAGCCGGTTAAATGCCTTGTAAATGTGCTGGTCGTCCTCGGTAAAACATTCCGCGATTAGCTCGGTGATTTTTCTGTATTTCTCCGAGAGTCTTTCGGGAAGTTTGTCCTTTCTTTTAAAAGTTTTCACAGAGCGTTTGCTGCCGTGCCGACGCCTGACGACGCCTGACGCACCATCCTACCGTGCTCGGTGGGATGGTGATTTTTTAAGTGTCTGATTAGATTGGTGGTGTTGTAAACTCTCTTCTTACTTACCCCTCATGATATCTCATCCTTCCCCACGTTTCAAGTCTCAGTCGAAGCGTCGGTCTTTGTAATTTTATAGCGCTGCCACACTGCTGACATTTTTGCTAAAGTTTAGCCTGACGCCGCCGGTCTTAAAACTTAAAACTTAAAAAAGGTGGATACAAGACAGCGCTGCTGGGAAACTTCATTTCAGTACAAATTATTAAATGTATATAGTTTAAAAAATATTTTTGTTTGTGTAATATGATTACTTTATTAATTTGTGTTAATCGGGATCACTTTTTGAGGAAAAAAAATAATGAAAAAAAGATCGGTGTGTTATAATAATGTTGATCGGCCGATCCGATCCACCTTAAATTTTTAAGATCGAAGGCGAGACACCCTTAGTCCTGAGTTGGATGAACTGAGTGCGGCCTGTCAGGTAAGAGTGAAACCAGCTAAGGGGGGTGTTGGAGATACCTGAGGAGGATGGGGTGAGAAAATGCGAAAGCTGCGCTCAGATCAAGGAGGATGAGGATGGAAAGTGACCCGGAGTCAGCTGCAGCAGCGTTCATAAACCCGACACAGTCGGATGAACTCCACACCTGGTCGGAGGCAGAACGGGAAAAAAAAATCTAATCTGCTCAAGTTTCTGAGGCCTCGTGTATTTGTTTGGCAAACGGCGGTGATTTCTCCTGTCTTTGGTTTGAAATGTGTTTGATTCTCGTTGGAACAGGAAGAGCCAGCCCCGTGGTCCTGCTGACGCTCAGAGACCCTCTGGTGGGGATGGAGGGAGCTCTGCTGCGCTCCGTCCTGGAAATCGACTGCATCAAAAACCTGACGCTGGAACAAACCGCCCCGGACTTCGGCACAGACAGGAAGAGCGGTTTGCTGGACGTCACCACTCCCACTCTTTCCATGGATGAGAGCATAGAGCTGATCAAAAGCTCTGAACTGGACCTGGAGCTGCTCCTCATGCTGGGCTTGACGGACGCCGACCCGGACCTGAGCCCGGACCGGGAGAGCTCACATTCTGACGCGGACGAAATCCCCACGGCTCACATCTGGCTGGACGCTGAGTTGCATAAGCAGCCGGAGGCGGAGCTGGAGGCGGAGCTGGAGGAGGAGCCGGAGGAGGAGCTGGAGGTGGAGCCGGAGGAGGAGCTGGAGGTGGAGCCGGAAGAGGAGCCGGAGGTGGAGCCGGAGCAGGAGCAAGATGAAGGGACGGCTCTCGTATCAAAACAGGATCGGAAAGAGGAAGAGCCCCAGAATCCGCCTGACGTAAGTGGTTCCCAGATTCTTGGGTAGGGTTGGGAATCGAGAACCGGTTCCTGTAGAGAACCGGTTCCGTGTGTTTCAATTCCATGGAATCATTTGTCAGTTTATCCAGCGATTCTCTTATCGATTCCAACCAGCACGAATCTCACGTAATTTACGCAAGTTACGCACAGTCAATTCCAGAAAGCACTTACGTGATTAAGTTACGTCGGTTTAGCACGCGCATTGGAGTTGTAAACAACAATGGCGCCCACCAGGTTCAAACGCTCCAAAGTTTGGCTTCACTTCACCAAAGAAAGATGGCAACAAGGCAACTAGCAGTTATTGTAAAGTGGAGATAACAGCGTCGGGAGGGAACACGGCTAACATGCGGAAACATTTGCGCACACAACATGCGATAACGATAAACGAGTGTCGTGTTTTTGACGCGCTTCGGACTGATGGATCTCTCTGAATTATGCTCAGATCCTCATTAGTCCCACAGAGAGGAAGTCATGAGAGAATAAGCCCGTCCTTGGTCATCATCCTGCAGGATGGAAAAACCTCTGACCTTTTAAATGCATGTTCTCCCACAGAGGAAGAAGGAGGAGCCCAAACCGGTGCACACGCTTTGCCATCGCAGATCCAAAGGCTCCTACTCTGTGTCGCTGAGTAAACCGAACTCCAGGTGGATTAAATACAAACATCAGGGTGAGGCCCGCAGGTGAGTAATCCAGATGTGTGTGCAGGTGTGTGTCAGAGCGGCGCCGGGCTGCTTTTACGGTAATCAAAGCTGCTGATTTCGTGTCAGGTTGATCCAGTTCCCTCCGCCGCCGCTGAAAGGCGGAATAACCGTCACGATGGAGGACCTGCAGTGTCTGGACAGCGGGCAGTACCTCAATGACGTCATCATTGATTTTTACCTCAAGTAAGCGGTGTGCTTTGAAGCTGGAAGCGGGAGCCCGGCAGGTTCCTGGTGAGTTTGTGGCCAGTGTTTGAAGTGATGTGTGTTTTTTTTTTTTTTTAAACCAGATACCTCCTCCAGAACACGTCTTCCGCGGTGGCCGAGCGCTCCCACATCTTCAGCAGCTTCTTCTACAAGCAGCTGACACGCAGGGACAACGCCAGCGAAGGCGGCAACAACAACGACTCGTGAGTGCACACACCCGGACCTAATAATAATAATAATAGATTCAATTTATATAGCGCCTTTCAGAACACCCAAGGACGCTTTACAGAGTAGCAACACACAGAACAGAAGACAAAGACAAAGGACAACAACACAGGCTACGGGAAAACTCGGCCTAGCTAATCCAGACCAAATGCCAGAGTGAACAGATGTTTTTGAGTGATGATTTGAATGAGTCCAGGGTTGCAGCATGGCGTATGTCAGAGGGAAGAGAGTTCCAGAGAGTGGGGGCAGCCACACTGAAAGCTCTGTCCCCAAAAGTGCGTCGGTTGGTGCGAGGGACAGCAAGCAGACCCATGCCGGTGGACCGAAGGTTCCTCGATGGAGTGTGATAGTGAAGGAGGTCTGATAGATACGGGGGGGCCAGGGAGTGGAGGGATTTGTAAGTGAGGAGGAGGAGTTTGTAGGAGATCCGGAATGTGACAGGGAGACAGTGGAGGTGCATGAGAGTGGTGGGTGGGTGATGTGCTGCCAGGGCTTGGAATGGGTGAGCACCCTGGCAGCTGAGTTTTGGACATATTGGAGCCTGTTCAGGGTCTTACTGGTCGCCCCGAACAGGACTCCGTTGCAGTAGTCCATGCGGGTGGTGATGAAGGCGTGGATGAGGGTCTCTGTTGTAGTGTCAGTGAGTGATGGCCGGAGTCTGGAGATATTTTTAAGATGGTAAAAGGCCGATTTTGTGACGGATTGATTTGACATGTGAGTGGAAGGACAGGGTTGAGTCCAGAATGACTCCTAGATTGCGGACTTCAGGGGATGGGGAGATGAAACTGCCATCGACATGGACATGGAGGAGGAAATCTCCAACCTTCCTTTGCAGTGCCTTGGGTGCCACAACCAAGAGCTCAGTTTTATTGCTGTTAAGTTTGAGTAGGTTAGAAGTCAACCAGGTTTTTATGTCCAGAAGGCAGTTAACAAGAGACTGGGGGGAAGCTGGGTTGATGGGGAGGTGTTAAGATATAGTTTGGGTGTCATCCGCGTAACAGTGGAAATTAAGACCGTGATGGCGAATGATTGACCTAGGGGGAGCATGTAAATTGAAAAAAGGAGGGGCCCAAGGACCGAGCCTTGAGGCACACCTTGATTGACTGGGGCAGGGGGGGAAACGGAACGGTTAATGGTGACAAACTGTGTCCTGTTTGAGAGATAGGATTGAAACCAGGAGAGAGCCGTACCAGTGAGGCCAATTAGGTCGGAGAGGTGGTTGAGGAGGATGGAATGGGAGATGGTGTCGAAGGCGGCGGCAGAGAGGTCAAGGAGGATGAGTAGACTAATGTGGCCAGAGTCAGCGGCAATGAGGAGGTCGTTAGTGATTTTTAACAGGGCGGTTTCAGTGCTGTGATGGATTCTGTAGGCGGATTGGAAAGTCTCAAAGAGCTCATGGTTGGACATATGCTGGTGGAGTTGGGCGGCGACTGCTCTTTCCAAGATTTTGCTGAGGAAAGGAAGGTTGGAGATTGGCCGATGGTTGTTCAGATCATCAGAGTCCAAACCAGGCTTTTTGAGGATAGGAGTGACAGAGGCGGTTTTTGAGACAGGTGGGTATAGATCCGGAAGTGAAGGAGAGGTTGATGATGTCAACCATAAGGGGGCATATTGTGGGCAGGCAGGCTTTGACCAAGGAGTGGGCAGGGGATCCAGGGCACAAGTGGAGGCCTTGGACTTGGTGACCAGTTTGGTGACGTTTGACCTGACGACATTTACGCGTCACTCTCAACTAGGGGTGCACGATAACTATCGGGCCGATAACAGGAAATTATGACGTCATTCCGATAAGTCCGATATCACGACGAATAGCCCCGATAACATATATATTTTTTTCAACACAGCAGTGCCTCACTCCCTCTGAGCCTTGAATAACCGGCAGTGAATGTTATGTTCAAGTGACGTTGGCATAATCAGAAAAACGATTTCTCAATAGGGAAAATCAAGAATACCCCCTCATGCCAGAAAACAACTCGTTAACTCGGTCATAATTTTAGTAGTTGCTGACTTAAATGATATTCGCAGTATTTCCCCTCATGTTACACATGAAAAAGAAAAAAATATATATAAAAGGCTGAAAGAACGACTAGCAAATGAGGGAACGTCGGAATTTACATTACGCTGAATGCAGCATCCATTGTGCTGATCACAACAAACATGGCGGCGTGGAACTTTGTTAAAGTTTCAGAAGAAGATAGTTTGGTGGTTATTTGTGACGAATCCTCCGAGCGAATTCTACGAGGAGGGAAGCACAAGCTTTAATACATAAAACCTGATCAGCCACCTACAACATAACAATCGCTTCCATGGAGTTTTGAAATCGTGCTAATGTGAGCTAACGGAAGCTAATGCTAATGTGCGCAACCCAGCAGCAGTCTCCCCTCTCCTCTTCTCTCCCTCATCTATCTCATCTAAAGCTTCCATGAGATTAAAAAACCCCAAAAAAATCACTGAACCTCATTTACTTTAATTAAAGGTATTAATTTAAATTGAACCACAAGTCAAAATCCTTTAAATGATAATCTTTTTCAGTTAGTAATTCTGATGCATGTATTTCCATCAGTTAAAGGAGCCTTTATTTTTTTATATCAGTCAGTAATTAACCTTATTTAAGTTAATGTGAGATATCAAATAGGTTTGTTTGATAGCTTTACGAAAATGTTTGAGTTTGAGAGGCTTGCCAATAGTTTTTCATTGGAAAAATAAATATCTGTTCATTTAAAGAGTCCAAACTATTATTGGTTTTGTTCATAGTATTGATGTAATGATCTCAGGTATATGTGTGTTATCGGTATCGGCCTTTAGGAGCTGAAAGTTATCGGTATCAGTTTTAAATAACAGTTTTCATGCATCCCTACTCTCAACATTCGTCTCAGTTCACGTTTGACACAAAACTGGGACGCTGCTGTTATTTACATGTTGTCCTTGTCTGAAAGCAGCTGTCAGAGGCAGAGGAGACACCAGCGGGTGAAGACGTGGACGCGCCACGTGGACATCTTCAAGAAGGACTTCCTGTTTGTTCCTGTCAATCAGGAGTGAGTGGTTTCACAGTCTCGATCTGATCTCGAACGCGTGGTTTTTTTTGTCCGTCGCTCTGGATCCAAGAGTCTGTTAAACGTGAGGTGGACGCTCTCTTTGTCTGCTCAGAGCTCACTGGTACCTGGTCGTCATCTGCTTTCCTGGACTGGACGAACCCACGCTGGAGTCCCGGACGGGTCAGAGCGAGGCCGGAGGATGCAAAAGCTCCGGCGACCACGCCGAGACGCCGCAGCCGTTAAACCGTAGCGACGGCGCCAACGCACAGACAGGTATGCGCGTCTCCTGTCTGGATCGCCAAGTCGAGTCGTGACGTTCGAAGCAACAGCTGGAGCTCGTGTCTCGTTTCTTGTCTTTCAGAAAACACTCCAGAAGAATCCACCAAAGACTCCTCAACTCCTTCTCCAGTAGTAAGAAATATTCTCTTTTAATTTTCTGTCTCCAGATGTGTTTCTGCCTGTCTGCTCAGTGTCACGCCGTCTTTGTTTTCAGAGCTGTACAGAGCAGACGTGCCAGAGGAAGACCGTTTGCAAGAGGTGAGTTTGGTTTCTGTGCCACCAGCAGGTCGTGTCGGGTCTGATCGAGATGAGTTTGGAGGTTTAGTTTCCAGTTGGCGTCCACCATGAAAACAGCGGCATATACAGCAGATGTAGAAAGTCTACGTGCCCTTATGAAACCAGATGGTTGTCTTTATTTTTATTTTATGGCCACACTGAAGAAATACAGGAAGCTCTGGCAGGTTCTGGTCAGTCCTGCATGACTACAGTCTCCTGGATCCTGGATCGTATGGGCTGGGCTGGGCTGGGGGGGGGGGGCTGTTTCTTACCAGAGACAATATGCAGTGATGCCAGAAATGAGTTCAGTCTCAAGCCATGAGGGAAAACGTGTTCTGGTCTGAGCTTCATCCGAGGAGCACCGTGCCCACACTGAAGCACGGTGGGGGGAGTATCATGGTGTCAGGTTGCTTCTCCTCAGGTGGACCAGACGAGGTTCATGAATACAGTGATCCCTTATTTTTCGCGGTTAATGGAGACACCCCCCCGCGAGAATCAAAATCCGCAAACTGGAGCCGGAGCCCCCCCGAGCCTCAATAATGTGTTTATAATATGTTTAAAAACTGCAAAAAAGTAGTGAGACACTGCAGCAAAACAAGACAAAGGCTCAACTGTGGTCTTTCTGTTACCTTCACAGCCTCTGGTCTCTGAACCGTAGTAAACAAACCGCTCTTTCATCTAACCTCGTTTTCATTCTGCCGTCCCACGACACACACACTACATTACCCATAAGGCCACACCATTATCCATAAGGCCACCTTCTTAAAGTGGCCAGGCTGGCTCACAACATTTCTTCACTGTGAGAGAACGCGCACAACATCCTGCGATGTTTCCACAATTTTTTTTTTTCTAATATTACATATTTCCGAAAAAAATCCGCAAATAACTAAAACCGCGGAACTTAAAGCACGAGGGCGAGGGATCACTGTACATCCAAATACCAAGATATTTTAGCACGAAAACCTTCTGCCTCTGTCAGAAATCTGAAAATGAAGATGAAGTAAAAAGTCTGACACCGATGCTGCTGTTATTTCTGTCTTCATATTTTAGACGGCAGCATCTCCGTAAGGGTGCGTAGACTTTTCATATCGGCCGTCTCCTGGTGAGGCGGTCCAGATTAGGGATGTGCGCGATTAGTCGTCAAACCGATTAAACGTCCGCCCACTTTCTAGTCGGCACCAGAAATATTAGTCGTTTAAACCAATTTGTGTTTTATTCATGTACAAGGCCGCTTAACTGTCATACAGCCGCCCGACACTAGTCGGAGCTACAGAGCCGTCAGACAGCAGCCCCCTCTCCACAGCAATGCTCGAGTAGACTGGAGTTTTAAAACGGCACGGTGGGAAGATAGTCTCGCAAAACCAGCGCGGTTTGGCGGTACTTTAATCTAGAAAATGAAAACAAGGTATGTAGACTGTGTCAGAAACAACTGGCATACAATCACTCGACTGGAGCAATGCGCAACTACATTCGACTCAAGCATTTGGATGTTAATCTGCACGTGACGACGGCTGCTGATGCTAGCTGATGCTGCTGCTAGCTACGGTGCTAGCCACCTCAGGCCGATTTGACATTGTTTACCCAGAGACGTGTTCTCCCGTCCGGTCTTAGAGATTTTAGATGTTTGTTTAATTTTACACTCATATTGAACTGCGCATAGAGCTTAATAATTCAGCAGCAATTTATCTTTTTTAGATGTTACATTATTTGTTAACTTTAAGTGAGTTTTTGTCGGATGTGCAGGGTTTATATTCATACTGCACGGTGCAAAATGCTGCTCGTTTCGGTTGAAATTTAATTATAATTTAGATGTTTTATTTACTTGAAAGTGAATTAAAGCTATAATTTTTGTCGGATAATCTGCAAGATTCAATGTGTCAGAGGCAATTTATTTATTTTGGTGGTTAACGTTTGACTGAGTTGCCTTCATGTTCACATTCATTCATACTGCACGGTGCAAAGTGTCTCATAATTCAGCGGCATTTAAAATCCGACATGGTTGTTGAACATTGTGATTAAAGGCTTAAAGAACTCTTGTTACACACAATATTTTTTGGGACAATGTTTCAAATTCTTTTTGTTTTTGGTTTTGTTTCAATAAATTGTGCTAAATTTACACTGTTTTCTGAGTGTTTTCCTTTTTTTTTAGACTAGTCGACTAGTCTTAATTAAAATTTTCATTTAGTCGACAGGGAAATTAGTCGCCAGGAACATCCCTAGTCCAGATTAGCTGACACACTCCCAATCAGGTCATGGAAACTGGTCTGGTGTGGTGTCCCAGTTCAGAAGTTTGCTCCAGATCAGCTCATCAACCGGATAGAAACTGATGAACTGACAGCTGTGTTAACATGAAGCTCCAGAGTTAAAGGCTGTGAATGCTAACACCTCCGTCCTCTGCAGGCCGTGTATTCTCATCATGGATTCCCTCAAACTTTCTCTTCACGAGCGAGTCTTCAAGCTCTTGCGGGAGTGAGTATGAGCCTCTGAGTCCGGCTGATGCATTCCTGGTTTTTGAGTTTATTCGTGTCTGGTTTTTTTTTTTTAATTAACTGATGATGCTCTCTTGCCTCTCAGGTACTTGCAGTCAGAGTGGGAGGTCCGTCGAGGTTCATCCAGAGAGTTCGGCCCCGACACCATGAAAAGCTCCCACTGCAGAGTCCCCCTTCAGGACAACAGCAGCGACTGTGGCCTTTACTTGCTCCAATACGTGGAGTGTTTTTTAAAAGTAATAATCACGTCTGCTACTTTTTACAGCGTAGTCTGCTACTTTTTACAGTGTTTTCTGCTACTTTTTACAGTGTAGTCTGCTACTTTTTACTGCTACTTTTTACAGCGTAGTCTGCTACTTTTTACAGCGTAGTCTGCTTTCCAGGATTGTAGTTTATGAATTAAGCACAAGAAGTTAGGAAATGAGTGTTTGGTAGGTTATTTCTTTGTTCTGAAGATGCTTCGACTGCTGGAAAGTCTCTTTATTTCCCTTTCGAGTGGAGAAACATCTGCAGCAAACGTGCATCAGTGGGATGAGCAGCAGAGCCGAGGATGTGAGCTGCACCCATGACAGTTTTACCAAATCCTCTCCGCCGGCCACAAACGGTTTTCTGCCGTTGACTCTCGTTTGGTGGATCAATTGATTGAAGTCTGAAGAAACGGGACATATTTGTAGTTTTAGCAGCTTAATTTGTTTCATTTAACAACCGGGAGCCTCGATGTCGGAGAAGCCTCACCGCCGTTCATCGAACCGCACGCCTCGACTGTAGACGGGCTCCCGGGTGCCGGTAGGACGAGGAAACGGTCGTCTCAGGGTGGTACTGAGCCCCAGGTTCGCTCCAGACAGCGGCTTTGTTGGGCGGCAGCTTGAAGTTGTCCCATCCAGGCCCCCGTAGCTGACGAACAGGTGTCAATCAGCCGCCTGGAGGTACCAGCAGCCCAAAACCAGAGCTGCGTGGCATCTTCAGGAAAGACTTTTGTCCTCAGCTGCTCGTCCAAACCCGCTGATGCACGTTCTGACAACTGTGGCTCCATTTAAAAGGGAAATAAACAGGATTTATTGACAAGAAAACATTTTGTTGCTCAGAACTGACTGAACCTCCTCCACCAGCGAAGATCCCATCCTTTCTTTTTCTTTAATTTTTTTTTTTTCCCCTCGCCCGGTTGAGCACCTCTGTTTAAGACACGAAGCCTCGAAAGTAGCGGTGCACGATAACTATCGGGCTGATAACAGGAAATTATGACGTCATTCCGATAACTCCGATATCATGACAAATAGCCCCGATAACATTATATTTTGTCAACACAGCAGTGCCTCGCTCCCTCTGAGCCTTGAATGACCGGCAGTGAATGTTATGTTCAAGTGACGTCGGCATAATCAGAAAAACGATTACTCAATCAGGAAAATCAAGAATACCCCCTCATGCCAGAAAACAACTCGTTAACTCGGTTATAATTTTGGTAGTTGCGGACTTGAATTGATATTTGCAGTATTTTCCCATATGTTACACATAAAAAAAGAAAAAAAATAGAAAAGGCTGAAAGAACACAGCGTTTCCAGGTGTACGATAATTATCGTATTTGTACGATAATCTTCCATCTGTACAATGTACGATCAATAATCCAAAAAAAGGCCAAATGTACGATAATTTGACTTTTTCAAATTATTTCCTGCTGCAACTGTCTGCTTTTTTTGTGTACCCTGAAGGCATCTGTTCCCATGTGACACGTTTCCGGCCAATCGTGCTTTGCTGAGCGTGAGATACGAATGTTTGTCTCAGAACAACGAGCTGAATGGGCTGATTGGTCAGCTTCTCACCTATTTAACACTAGAGTGATTATATTTGAGCATTGGGCTTGTTATTTTGGTTATGACAGATGTACGATAATTTCCCTCAAAATACGATAATCCTACATTTCCCACCTGGCAACGCTAAAAGAACGACTAGCAAACGAGGGAATGTGGGAATTTACATTACACCTTGAATGCAGCCTGCAGCACAGCGTACTGATCACAACAAACATGGCGGCGTGGAACTTCGTTAAAGTTTCAGAAGAAGATAGTTTGGTGGTTATTTGTGACGAATCCTCCGAGTGAATTCTACGAGGAGGGAAGCACAAGCTTTAATACGTAAAACCTGATCAGCCACCTACAACATAACAATCGCTTCCATGGAGTTTTGAAATTGCGCTAATGTGAGCTAACGGAAGCTAATGCTAACGTGCGCAAGCCAGCAGCAGTCTCCCCTCCCCTCGCTTCTCCCCTCCCTCATTCCTCTCATCCAAAGCTTCAATGGCCACGGTTACATGATGTTTTTTAATTCGAAATTAATTTTATTCCGAATTAAATAATTCCAAATTAAACTATTTTCCTTCGAGTTTACATGGAAATAGTAATTCCGAATTGAGGTTTACATGGAAAACACGTTTGATTGGCTTTATCCAATTACGCTTAAGGTCTGGGGGTTGGGAAGGGTTCTGATTGGATAGCGGGGGGTGGACGTCTTTACGTATTTACGTCTACCGGAAGAAAACAAACTTAGCAACAACTCGGTAGCAACAACATTCCACTTATTTTTGACCTGGGTGGCGTCTCTCTGCGAAACCTCCTTCATTTAACCTGGCTGCTACAACTTTGAAAAACTCACAATTTTTATGTTTTCTGCCATCTGTTCATTAAATTATTTCCAGTTCCTCTAAGCTATTTATTAAATAAACTGTTTACTGCGTGCTGCCATCTTGAAACTTTGTTTTGAAAACAAGCCCAGCGCGGAATATAAGTGTCATCGCGTCAGACGGGCAAGAGAACTAGCATGCGCAGAAAGACGGGAATTAATTTAAAGCGGAATGAGTATTTACATGACCGCAAAATTATTCTATTATTCTATTATTCTATTATTATTAAAATCAGAATAAACCAGCCACTTACTTTGGAATTAAGTTCAATTCGGAATTGACATTTTCATTTGGAATTAGGTGTTTACATGGTAATTTTTACTCGGATTTAACTTTAATTCTCAATTAAAGAGGAATTAAACTTCCCATGTAAACGCATGGCATGAGATTAAAAAATAAAAAACAAAACCTACTGAACCTTATTTACTTTAATTAAAAGTATTAATTTAAATGGAACCACAACGCAAAATCCTTTAAATGTTAATCTTTTTTAGTTAGTAATTTTGATGCGTATGTATGTCCCGTTTGATGCGTGTATTTCTATCAGTTCATGGAGCCTTTATTTTTTATATCAGTCAGTAATAAACCTTATTTAAGTTAATGTGAGATATCAAATAGGTTTGTTTGATAGCTTTACGAAAATGTTTGAGAGGCTTGTCAATAGTTTTTCATTGGAAAAAATAAATATCTGTTCATTTAAAGAGTCAAAACTATTTCTGATTTTGTTCATAGTATTGATGTAATGATCTTAGGTATATGTGTGTGTTATCGGTTATCGGTATCGGCTGTTAAGAGCTGAAAGTTATCGGTTTTCGGTTTTAAAAACCAGTTGGTGTGCATCCCTAGTAACGATGTGTCCCTCTGCTCCCAGGACCCTGTGGTACACTTCGACCTCCCTCTGCAGCTACAGCAGTGGTTTCCGCGGCAGCAGGTCCGGAGGAAACGAGACGAGATCAGGGACCTGGTACTGAACCTGTACCGGCGCCAGAACCTGGACAACGAGCGCGCCGAGCAGCTGCCCTGTTGAAAGCATCACATTCCTGCTGCTGTTTAAAAACGCTGCTCATACTGAGCGACAGACACTTGAACTGAAGTTGGACGGTCGTTCTGGTCGTTCTGGTCGTCATGTGACCCGGCGGTCCGTGGGTCGGGACAGTTTAGAGGTATTAGCTGGTCTGAAATGAATGAAGGAGTCTGTACGTCCAACTGAAAACGAGCATTTCTAACTGTGCAAAGGATTGTACACCCCGAAACTTTTAGCCGATTGTTTTTATAATGATTAGATGTTTTATAAATTCAGCATTTGTCTTTAATTTTCTATATAAAGTCACATGTCAGATTGGGATGATGAACGTGACATCAGTGAAAACTAGTTTCCTCTGCAGAAATGTTTTTTTTTTTTTTCCCCCTCGTCTGCTTCACTGTCAGACGTCTCGTTCGCTGACGGCAAGTTCTGGATCTGTTTCTGATCAAAGTGGTTCCGATTCTGTTGCATCAGAATGTGTTCAGGAAATTAGATTCACCGTCAACGCTGCTGAAGCTTCAGGACGGTTTTTCCACTGCTGGTCTCCAGCCGGGGAACCAGGAGGTCCTGGGGTCTCCATGAAGGGGACATCTAGAGCGACGCCACAGTTTTTGGTTTTCTGCAACAAACTCGCTTGTTTAGGAATCTTTTGTGTTTAGACTCAGAAACTCACATTCCAGGTTTATTTATTTATTTTTCATTATTTTTAGCCATTTGGGCTTCCTGTATTTCGAGATAACTGGAAACATGTGATCTGACAGCTGAAGGTGCTGCAACCACCACAGACCCAAAGATGATCCAGATGAAACGCCTCCAGCCCGCGGTTCGGGGCGGCGCCACATCTGGACGCCTTCATGCTGCTGCCGTGACGCAGGCGTGTTGTGACCAGTCTAAATTATGTCCCATTGAACATTTAAAGTAATTCAGTCAACAGAATAAAAAGTTTTTAATAAAGGTTTAGGGGTGCACCAACACCGGCACGTGACGTATCAGAGACCCGCCAGTCTTTTAACTGCTGTTGTAGAAATTATCAACAGAAAATTTGAACCTTTTTTTTTTCTTCCTTTTCAAATGTTTGTCCCCTCCTTCCCCCCCAATGTTGTATGTGTTTTTTATTTTTATTTTATTTTTTAAGAGTTTGTGTTGGACGGATGAACATCAATGTTTCCAAAGAGCGTTTGGTTTCAGTGATGTAGTAAAACCTGTAGAGAGAAAACTGCTCACTGTGGTTTTTAACATGAACGTAAAGGATTTAAAACTGTTTCAAAACCGTAAAAGTATAGATTATATACTGTATAAATATCAAAAATATAATAAAAATATAATTTATTGAAAAATAATAGATAGCAAATGAATAAATCCTAGTCTAATTTATTATTTTCTTATAGGATATTTTAATGAGCATTAAAAATGTTAATGTTAAAGTGGAAGTGTCATTTTAAAATCTATTTGAAAAAGCATTTTTAATTTATTTTAAAATTTTACTCAGGAATATTTTTAAAAGATAATTGTTTCCTTTTTTATGCTGTATTTTTAAATCATTAGCAAAATCGGATTTTTAAATTAATTTACCGTCTTGATTTTGCTTCTTATTTAGTTTAATTTATCTTATTTTATTTTTTAAATGATGCCCAACAGGTCACTGCATTGTTCGTTGCCCAAAGTTCCATAAATAAAATGGTACATTATTTATTTTTAAAGATAATATATTCTAAAATTGTAAATTAGGTTATTTCTTCTTGAAAATTCATTTTCAGATAGATTTTAAAATTGCATTATTCAATAATAAATACAGAATTTTTCTCTGAGAATATACTTTAAATTAACTATTTAAAAATGTATTAATTAATTTTAAATCCAATTGAGTATTCTATTTTACTATTTTATTTCATAATGAATTACTGATTCTGAAAATGCTTTGCTGACCAGGACCTCTTGGTCCCTTGGTCCTCCCTGGTCCTTCAGTTTCTAGTGGTCGGTGGAGGAACTGCAGCCTCTAGTGGTCGGTGGAGGAACTGCAGCCTCTAGTGGTCGGTGGAGGAACTACAGCCTCTAGTGGTCAGTAGAGGAACTGCAGCCTCTAGTGGTCGGTGGAGGAACTGCAGCCTCTAGTGGTCGGTGGAGGAACAGCTGCAGCCTCTAGTGGTCGGTGGAGGAACCGCTGCAGCCTCTAGTGGTCGGTGGAGGAACCGCTGCAGCCTCTAGTGGTCGGTGGAGGAACCGCAGCAGCCTCTAGTGGTCGGTGGAGGAACCGCAGCAGCCCCTAGTGGTCGGTGGAGGAACCGCTGCAGCCTCTAGTGGTCGGTGGAGGAACTGCAGCAGCCTCTAGTGGTCGGTGGAGGAACCGCTGCAGCCTCTAGTGGTCGGTGGAGGAACCGCTGCAGCCTCTAGTGGTCGGTGGAGGAACCGCAGCAGCCTCTAGTGGTCGGTGGAGGAACCGCTCCAGCCTCTAGTGGTCGGTGGAGGAACCGCAGCAGCCTCTAGTGGTCGGTGGAGGAACCGCAGCAGCCTCTAGTGGTCGGTGGAGGAACCGCAGCAGCCCCTAGTGGTCGGTGGAGGAACCGCTGCAGCCTCTAGTGGTCGGTGGAGGAACCGCAGCAGCCTCCAGTGGTCGGTGGAGGAACTGCAACAGAACTTTAGTGGTCGGTGGAGGAACCGCTGCAGCCTCTAGTGGTCGGTGGAGGAACTGCAGCAGCCTCTAGTGGTTGGTGGAGGAACCGCAGCCTCTAGTGGTCGGTGGAGGAACCGCTGCAGCCTCCAGTGGTCGGTGGAGGAACCGCAGCAGCCTCTAGTGGTCGGTGGAGGAACCGCTGCAGCCTCTAGTGGTCGGTGGAGGAACCGCTGCAGCCTCTAGTGGTCGGTGGAGGAACCGCAGCCTCTAGTGGTCGGTGGAGGAACCGCTGCAGCCTCTAGTGGTCGGTGGAGGAACTGCAGCAGCCTCAGCCACTGCTCTGTTATCAAGGTCACCCCCAGATCATCCTCCCATACAGACTTTATAAGTTTATAAGTAGTGATGGACTTTGTTGACTCAACTAGAAATTATAAATGAATGAGCTCGCTCCCCTCTTTGAGGGTTTGAAGTTGAACAGTTATTCCAAAGGGGACTAATCAGGAAGATTAGGAAAAGAGGGTACGCTCGTTTTAATATAACTGCGAATCTGGAAGAATTTGAAGAGATGAGATTGCGGTAAGTTGAATTTCCTCCGTAGCTGTAAAAAGGTAGAAAATATTTTATCTATGAACAGAGCCTTCATATTAGCTATACCATTACGTTTCCAAATGTGAAAGGAGTCTATGGAGCCCTGTTTGGGTCATAATTCAATGAATAAATGAGTCTATTATTATGAAATGCAGGCGTTTATTATTATGAAATATTTCCCATTATTATGATAATGGTTTCGTTTTTCATGAACTTTCACATAATAATGGCTTTGTTTTTCATAAGAATGATTTGTGTCAATCACAGCAGAGAGGGCGGAGCCATTTATGTGATTTGTTGCTCTTTCATTCAGGCATAAGCAACAGAACAGTGAATCGTCAAATCGGGTCAAAATAGTATCGCCTGATAAATTATCATTTTCGATATTGTCTCCTAACCTGGTCAAGGTTTCCCGTAGCTCAGTCCAAGCTGCCATAGCTACAATCGGACTAGTAGCGCACCTTGATGACGCCACGGCCCGCTGCTAACGGGACCTCACAGCCAAAACTAGTCGACGTCAGAGCGTAGAATGGAGAAGGATCAGCCAATGAGTGTGCAGGTCAACCACTGATCCCGCCCACTGGCAAAATGTTATTATTATGTAAAAGATCATTCTTATGAAAAAGGAAGCAACTATGTAAAAACTCATTCTTAGATTAAAAAAAAGCTAGTCTGAAATAAACTATTATGCATTAAACTAAGATTAAATAATAATAAAAAAATATATTTCATAATAATTACATTTTTTATAATAATGGGAAATGTTTAATAATAATAAACATGTATTTCATAATAATGGATACGTATTTCATAATAATAAACTCATTTATTCATTGAATTATGACCCAAACGGGGCTCCATAGGAGTCATCTAGGGGGCCAGCAGGGATCCGTTATGCCAACCATACCTCCTATATTTTCAGAGATTGGGTTACAATACGGTTATTCTTAAAATAGTGCAGCGATAAAGACATTTGTACCCAAAAAAGATTCTCATCCTGCTGTTTTGACTTTTTGACATCAAATCATGACTTAATGTTGTAAAAAAAAAAAAAAAAGTTACAAAATTACAGGTGTTTGTTATAAAATCACAACTTTCATTAAACTGCACGTTTCTTTAAGAAGAAAACCCATAAAATTCTGTTTGAGAAACTGCGACTGTTTGATGTTTGGCGGCTGGTTCTGATGGCGGAACACCTGCTCCAGGAGCTCGAGCGCCCCCTGGCGTCCACCTGCGCACCTGCGTGCGCTCGCTGATGCTGTGCGGCCCTTTGACACCTCCTTCCCGCCCACGTTTCGTGCACGCTAAGAGCCCCCCTTCCCTCCTTCGCACCGTTGCTCCAGTAACTTATTGGCAGGCTTTTCTAAAAGGCTTAAAGTAAACAGGATTAGAGAGCATTAAAGAAAAATCCCCCCTCTCTCCCTCCACAAACCATCTGCCCGTCTACCTGAGCCGGTGACTCTGCCGCACCGACTCACCTGCAGCTGCGCGGAGACGCGGCGCTTGTCGGCTCGTTTTTCCAACCGTCGCTCCTCCGCGTTTGGACAAATTCAAGCGATGCACACCTGTAAACCGGTGAGAGGAAACGCGCACCTGTCTGATCCCTTTAAGAGTCCGCGGATTTAAAACGCAGTCACGGATTTAACGATGAGCGGCGGATCCCGGACAGGTGTCTCCTGCTCTCTTCTCCTCGTCCTGCTGCTCGTGTTTCCGGACAGGTGGACAGGTAAGGTGTCGGCCACGCGGACCGGATGCTCATCAGGTAAAAGTGAGTTCTGAGTGATGTTGTTGCAGGTGCAGCGCTGGAGGGCTCCTCCATGGGGGACCCCGGTCCGCTTCACACCGGGGAGCTGTTTCCGCGCATCGTGCGCGTGTCTGACGTAAAGGCGACGCATGAAAGCGGCGCCGCCGCCGTCGTTTCTCGGCAGAAGAGGAACGTCTTTTACCAGAGCGGGCTGAGGCTGTGCGGCCCGGAGACGACGGAGCAGGTGGTCGCGAGCCACCTCAGCTACTTTCACCTCAGAGGTAAGTCAGACCGAAGAGCACAGGTGTCAAACACAAGGCCCGCGGGCCAAACGTGGCCCGTCACGTCATTTTATGTGGCCCTCCAGACAGTGTGTGAATTATACAATGACAATTGGGGGGGTCAACATGTTCTAGAGATGACAAAAATGACAATTTGTCCCTTCTTTAGGGGGGTCGAAGTTGTAATTGGGGGGGCCAAACCCCCCCCAAACCCCCCCGTAATTCGCACTATGCCTCCAGAGCTTGGGCATTATTGGCTTAAATTTTAAACCAATATTTTAAAACTTAAAATAAGTTTACACCACTTTAAAGCGCGTATTGACCATAAACTACATCTCCCATCATGCATTTCGTTGTTACCCACAACGATAACGGCAGCTATGAGCGAGACGATTTTTCAGAACTGATGGACTTGAGAAAAACCTTTTACAAACTAACGCCAACATGTCCAAGAAAAGAAAAATTGATGCACAAAAGTATAACTTTTGTGTAATGTGTGTCAGTCGTGAAAGAGTTTAATCTACGTCGGCATTTTGACAGCAAACACGGAGCTAAGTATGCTAAATTTAGCCTGCAAGAAAAACAAAGAACCGCTTTCCGCTTCTGAAACCAAGGTAATGGATACTCTTACAACCACAAACCCTGAGTTTAATATAATAATGACTTAAATAAACTTAAATAATAAACTTGAATACATATTAAATACAGAAACTGTTATTTAACAATATAATAAGGTGTAGTTTAATTTATTTTGATTTTCATTGCATTTTGTTACATTCATGCTGTCAATCAGGCCCTTGGAGGGCCCCCATGATGCTGATGTGGCCCCCTCAGTGAAAATGAGTCTGACACCCCTGATGTAGAGGAAGAACCGGACAAAGCCTCTGTGATGTCACTCACAGGTGTCACTGTGAAGCCTCGGCCGTTTCTCAGCGGGACCTCTGGTCTGGTCATGCGGGACGTCATCGGCGCTGTTCCGACGTCCACGTCTAGACCAGCGATCCCGGATGCGTTCCGGCTCCGCCCATTTTCTCCAGGACACGCCCAGACTTGAGTGTCCCAGAATCCAGTGTTGTACCTGAACGCGTTTATTGAACAAAAGTTCACGAACTAGTTCATATTTTTCGTGAACGTGAACTGAGCGCGCTCTCTTCCTCCTTCACCAGCGGGGGGCGTGAACGAGTTCATTTGGGCAGTTGTGAACGACGCCCTTTCAAAGTTAACGCACGGTCAAAACCATTCCAGGTTTCCAGCGAACCCCATTTAAAATCCACCACAAACGAGCCTGATATGTATCTGAGGAAATCAATCAAACATGGCAACACGGCTGTCACTGCTGTCACGCTAACAATTGCATCATCAAATGTGTGTGGAGTTTCCACGTTCTCCGTGTGCTTCCGTGGGTTTTCTCCGGGTTTCTCCCGAAGTCTAAAACGCATGTTGAATGTATTGAAATGGGGGGAAAAAACATTTTTCACCTTAAGTACCTGTTTTTGTCTTATAATAAAGACCATTTGGAAGCAAGTTTTTCTTCATATTTTTAATAAACTGAAGAACAGTGATTCCCAAAGTGTGGGCCGCGGCCCCCTGGTGGGCCGTGAGAGGTCATTACAATTAAACAAATGTGTTTTAAATCCTCGATCTTTTTTAAATATGTTTTTTAATTACTGTAAAATATTCATGACATGATTAAAAAACATTAAGAAGTAATAAACAAATCAGTTAAGTGTTATTCTACTGTCATCTTAACTTAATATGTCAAGTGTCATATATTTGGAGTTAGCACTCGGACCACGGGACCAGGCATGAAAAAGAGCGCTGGACGCTAGCAGCTCCCCTAGTACACCAGATTTTTCCTAGTGTACTGAAACTTGAATTTCCCCCTTGGGGGATTGATAAAGTATTTTTGAATTTGGATTTGAATTGAAGTGTCACCTTATTTGTTGACCCCTTACATTAATATCGGATCATGGTTCCTTGTCCTGTTTGTTGATCACAGTTGTGATTAAAGGTTCTGGTGGGCTGTGGAGATTTTTCACATTTCAAATTGGACCTTGGTATTCTGAAGTTTGGGAATGGCTGCTGTAGAGAGAAGCTGAAACGGAAATAACAGTTTACATGGGCTGTGCCTTCAATGCTAATGTGAACCCTGGTTGGTTCAGGATTCAGAAATTGGACCAATCGTTTCCGACAGTTAAAATGGATAAAATAATTGCTGTTTGTGGTGGTGTAGTATATGGCCAGTGGTAATCATTTTGACAAATAATTGCTTGCAGCAGCATTAAAAAAGAATTAAAAAAAAAAAAAAACAACTAAAAATTAACTATTTAGTTCACTTTTTGATATGGTGAACTTAACTAGTTCGTGTAGAAAGTGAACTTGCCCAACACTACCCAGAATGCATTTCGTGTCAACCAGCACCAGACGTGGTGGAGAACAGAGTGAAAGGGGAAGTTGTAACTGTGTTTTAAGCTGTTTTCATGCGAGAAGCGACAGCGTTGTGCGGACGTATCGGGGCGGTGTCGGGCCAAGAGAAGAGGGCGGAGTCAGCGTGAAGTTCTCCTTGTCTAATTACACCGTCGCTGAAACCGTCACAATCGTAAACTTTTGCTGTGAAGTCATAACTTTTCGACGTCAGGCTGCTACTTTGACTGTTACAAACCCATCTGCAGGAATGGGTGGAGGGGGAGGGGCTTGAACACCACCTAGTTTCCAGCTCGCTGACGTCACGTGACCTTCCTCGCTTCCATCCGTTACGCTTCAGGGCTGTAAAAGGGCGGAGCGAGGATGATGGGAAGCCGGCTGGAACACGCCCACTTCAGTTCGCTCACAAAAACGACGAGAATAAAAGAAAGTAAACGCACCAGTCGACATCATCAGCAGGTTAATGGAGACTCAACCCCTCTACTGACCCCTAGTGGTCAGTTTTATTCAGCCTGATGATGAGGATGCTGGCGCTCGGTTTAAAAAATTAAATCTTAAACTTGGCTTCATCTGGGCGAGAATACGGGTCAGTTGGAGTTTTCACAAGTACGATGTCACAATTTATTCTCAACAAACAAAAGTGGGTCAAACTTGCTCAGAGGAGCCCACAAGGCTCAACTCTATCGTCTTTCTGCTACACACCTGACACGGCTGGGGCGCAGGAATTATGGAGTTTGAATGACAATTAAAATGCAGTTTAGCAATAAAAGGCAATAAAAAAAAATCAGCCCTCTAATTTAACGAGCGTTCAAAGTCTGCAGTTTTATTCTGATCTCAGCGTAGCATTAAAACGATCCGTTAACCAGAGGTTTCTGTCTGGAGGTCCTGGGCTGCTGCTCCAGCAGGTATTCAGGTGTGTTCTGGCTCGTTCTTCGGCTCAGCGCCGTCCTCAGGTGACTTCACCTGGATCAGTCCATCAGCTGATCTGGAGACTCAGAACAACTTGACTTACGCAACAGTTTACAGCTTTTCCAAGACGAGTGAACCACCTCAGTTTAATTTATGCTCCTTGAGACAATAAACAGAAAAACGAAAACTGCTGATTCATCCACGCTGCTCACAAGGCTTTATTTTTTATTTTCTGATGGTTTTAATCCCCTTGAAGAAATGTCCCCCTATTTATATGATATTGAGGTGTTATCATATGATATCAAACTATGATATCAAACTTTACATTAGAATATTCAACTAGGTTATAAGTTATAAGGTTACAAATACAAAGCACAGAAAATCCTAATGCTTCATTCTGGAGGACTGAAGCTTGCGTGCGCTGGTTCTGGTTCTGGATCGGGGCCCAGTAGACGGACTCATGGAAGTCCTGCTGTGACGTTGGAAGTTTTCTTCAGTTTTCATCTGAATCCGTGTTGATCGACGCCACATCAGAATCGTTTTTACTGGGGATGCACGATGACCGATAACTTTCAGCTCCTAAAGGCCGATACCGATAACCGATAACACACACATATACCTAAGATCATTACATCAATACTATGAACAAAACCAAAAATAGTTTTTAGATTTTTTATTGAACAGATATTTATTTTTTTCATTGAAAAACTATTGTCAAGCCTCTCAAACATTTTCGTAAAGCTATCAAACAAACCTATTTGATATCTCACATTAACTTAAATAAGGTTCATTACTGACTGATATAAAAAATAAAGGCTCCTTGAACTGATGGAAATACATGCATCAGAATTATAAACTGAAAAAGATTAGCATTTAAAGGATTTTGACTTGTGGTTCTATTTAAATTAATACCTTTAATTAAAGTAAATGAGGTTCAGTAGTTTTTGTTTTTTATTTTTTAATCTCACTGAGGGAGAGGGGAGGGGAGACTGCTGCTGGCTTGCGCACCTTAGCATTAGCTTCCGTTAGCGCGATTTCAAAACTCCATGGAAGCGATTGTTTTGTTGTAGGTGGCTGATCAGGTTTTACGTATTAAAGCTTGTGCTTCCCTCCTCGTAGAATTCACTCGGAGGATTCGTCACAAATAACCACCAAACTATCTTCTTCTCAAACTTTAACGAAGTTCCACGCCGCCATGTTTGTTGTGATCAGCACTGTGCTGCAGGCTGCATTCAAGGTGTAAATTCCGACATTGCCTCGTTTGCTAGTCGTTCTTTCAGCCTTTTCTATTTTTTTTTTTTATGTGTAACGTGGGAAAGTACTGCGAATATCAATTCAAGTCAGCAACTACCAAAATTATGACCGAGTTAACGAGTTGTTTTCTGGCATGAGGGGGTATTCTTGATTTTCCTAATTGAGTAATCGTTTTTCTTATTATGCCGACGTTACTTAAACATAACATTCACTGCTGGTCATCAGAGGGAGCGAGGCACTGCTGTGTTGACAAAAATATATACGTTATCGGGGCTATTCTTCATGATATCGGACTTATCGGAATGACGTCATAATTTCCTGTTATCGGCCCGATAGTTATCGTGCACCCCTAGTTTTTACTTTGATCGGCTCAGGAACTCTCTGGGTCTGTTGGATCGTGGAGTCGATATCCTGTATTTTCTGTGTGCTGCAGTGAGCACCGCGTTTGGACTCTATGCCTCCTCTGCTCCCCGCTCACTCTGCTGTCATTGGTTCCTTTCCGAGACCAATCAGACTCTTTTCTGCCAGTCATCTGATACGTCGACAGGGACAGTCGGAGGATGTTTCTGCGTGAACTGAATTGTGTTAAAGGGGGCGGAGCTGAGCCCGCATGGCTATCATAGGCTGTATAAGCACTGGACAAACCCCCCGTGATGTCACGGGAGTGCTTTTGAAGCCTCTTTTTCCTCGTAGTGCACGTACGGACAGTGGGATCTCCTTGTATGACTGCTCTTTAAAGACTTTTATTTACTGCTTAATGAGTTGTGTGCCTCCTAAAATGACAGCTGGATGGCGTGAAACCTGAAAGTATTATCGCTCAAGTCAATTTAAAACCTTTGAAAGTTTGGGAAATAAAAACATAAGAACCCTGCACAATACTATAAAAGCAACTTTTTCAGCTTTTGTTGAAAACTGGTGTGTTTGCCCGGTCTCACCAGTGTGCCAAGAGACCATATGGGAAGCTTTCAAGATCTTCTGGGACCGCCTCCCCGAGCAAGAAGAGTACCAAAGCTGGATGAGCCGGTGCCAGGAGGGCACCGCCACAGCACGAGATGTCGGCAGCTACTTCAGTCAGTCAGAGGAGCATCAGGCTCGGGTTAAACACGTAAGTAGACGTCGGATGCTTTAATAAAAATAGAAAGTTAATCTGCAGGGTGGCTGATACTGCTGCTCATGACACCGTTATTGTTTTCTTTTTTCCAGAAACTATCACATCCAGATTTGAAAAGGTAAAGGACACTCCCCACCTGTCGTGATGTTTCAGTGTCACTTTTATTATCACGTCATGAAGTTTGTGTTTGTATGCCTGTCATTCTGTAGTGAGCCCACCAGGTCCTGGCAGCATATGTGCAGGTACCTTCAACCTTACCTGTTCATATTAGCACTCATCATTTATAAAACATGACTTCAGATCGCTCACGATTGTGTTGTAGATATACACTGCACTACTTCATCTTTACGATTTATATACTACACAAAAAATAGAAAACATTTTTTTCTAACAGGCTGTGAAAATGTTTGTTTCTGCTGTAAGTTGGACAATTTTTATACGGAGGTCAATGGAAATTGCTATTTCGGAGCCAGCCTCTATTGGTCAGTAGAGGAACTGCAGTCTTTAGTGGTCAGTAGAAGAACCGCAGCCTCTAGTGGTTGTTAGAGAAACCGCAGCCTCTAGTGGTCGTTAGAGGAACCGCAGCCTCTAGTGGTCAGTAGAGGAACCGCAGCCTGTAGTGGTCGGCAGAGGAACTGCAGCCTCCAGTGGTCACTAGAGGAACCGCAGCCTCTAGTGGTCAGTCGAAGAACCGCAGCCTCTAGTGGTCGGCAGAGGAACTGCAGCCTCTAGTGGTCACTAGAGGAACCGCAGCCTCTAGTGGTCAGTCGAAGAACCGCAGCCTCTAGTGGTCGGCAGAGGAACTGCAGCCTCTAGTGGTCACTAGAGGAACCGCAGCATCTAGTAGTCAGTAGAAGAACCGTAGCCTCTAGTGGTCGGCAGAGGAACTGCAGCCTCTAGTGGTCACTAGAGGAACCGCAGCCTCTAGTGGTCAGTCGAAGAACCGCAGCCTCTAGTGGTCGGCAGAGGAACTGCAGCCTCTAGTGGTCAGTAGAAGAACCGCAGCCTCTAGTGGTTGGTAGAGGAACTGCAGCCTCTAGTGGTCATTAGAGGAACTGCAGCCTCTAGTGGTCACTAGCGGAATTGCAGCCTCTAGTGGTCAGTAGAAGAACCGCAGCTTCTAGTGGTCGGTAGAGGAACCGCAGTTTCTAGTGGTCAGTAAAGGAACTGCAGCCTCTAGTGGTCAGTAGAGGAACTGCAGCCTCTAGTGGTCACTAGCGGAATTGCAGCCTCTAGTGGTCAGTAGAGGAATCGCAGCCTCTAGTGGTCGGTAGAAGAATCGCAGCTTCTAGTGGTCAGTAAAGGAACTGCAGCCTCTAGTGGTCAGTAAAGGAACTGCAGCCTCTAGTGGTCAGTAAAGGAACTGCAGCCTCTAGTGGTCAGTAAAGGAACTGCAGCCTCTAGTGGTCAGTAAAGGAACTGCAGCCTCTAGTGGTCGGTGGAGGAACTGCAGCCTCTAGTGGTCGGTAGAGGAACCGCAGCCTCTAGTGGTCGTTAGAGAAATTGCAGCCTCTAGTGGTCGGTGGAGGAACTGCAGCCTCTAGTGGTCGGTAGAGGAACCGCAGCCTCTAGTGGTCGGTAGAGGAACCGCAGCCTCTAGTGGTCATTAGAAGAACCACAGCCTCTAGTTGTCATTAGAAGAACTGCAGCATCTAGTGGTGGCTAGAGGAACTGCAGCTACTTCCTATGTATCATCAAAGCAACTAGAGCGATTTAGCTTCCTGGACAAGCGTCACTTTTAGAAACAATATTAAATACTAATGACACAGAAGCTGTATTTATAATGAAAAATATAATTTTATTTGCTTTATTTTGTTACACAGGCAATCATTATACAACAAAACTGTAGTTTTTTCACATAACAGGGGAAGTTAAAGTGTTACCATGTAAACACTTTAGGGTAAAGTAAATCATATTTAGAAAGAAAATATGATGCTATTCATTCCTTTCTAGGATATAAATTGTAAGTAAAAATAAAAAACTACACATTAAAGAAGTTATCATCTCACCCCTGCTTATACCTCCACCCAGACTGAATATGAAATGTGTTTTGTTCTTCTGTTGTGATGTCACGTGAGCTCGGTTGAAACTGTCTTTTCAATGTTTTACAGCACAGTGACACCAGTGACACCAGTGACTCCAGGACCTCCAGCTGGACCTCCAGCATCAGGTCAGAGTCCTGATCAGGGTTTACTGGGCAGGTGCTCCAGCCAAGATGCACACTCAGTTAAATGCTTCTAATTTATAATATAATAAAGCTCCAACTTTGTCATATAATCACAACATTGTGTTGTAAATTCACAAATTTCACAATCTTGCAACCTGAAGTAAAACATCAACCTTTGATCACAACTTTTTGAAAGTATAATATGACTTTAAATGTTTTGATTTTGATTTGATTTGTAAAACGGATGAATTTATGTTACAAAATTGCAACTTTTAAACTTAACATTACAACGTTTGTTGTAAATTATTTACATTTAATAAATTGCAGTTTTAAAAGTTTTGGTGCAAAATGAGGAATTTCAGAATGTCACAAGTTATAATATGACTTTAAATGTTTTGTTGTAAAATCAAGAAATTAACAAAATTTCTTTTTCATGTAAAAATCACAAATTTTGTTTGAAAATCTTTAACTTTTTAACTTAATGTTGTAAATCTTTGTTGAAAAATATTGTCTCTCGCAAAACCACCACTTTGACATAAAATTACAATCTTATGTCCCAAAACATTGTGTCGTAAAAAGCAAATTTTTGTAAAAAATGTAAAAAAAAAAAAAAATTTAATCATGACTTTTTTTTAAAGAGGACAACTTCAAAAAACTGCAAATTTAAGCCAAAATATTACATCTTTAAATGTCCCAAAATCAGAAATTTGTTGCAAAATCATAAGTTTTGTTAATTCTGTCGTAAAAACCCAACTTTTGTAGAACTGCAAATTTTTGTCGGAAAAATCACACATTTGATTTGTAAAACGGATGAATTTATGTTACAAAATTGCAACTTTTAAACTTAATATTGCAACGTTTGTTGTAAATTATTTACATTTAATAAATTGCAATTTTAAAAGTTTTGGTGCAAAATGAGGAATTTCAGAATGTCACATGTTTGTTGTAAAAAGCTGCTTATTTTCATAAAATGTCAGCTTTCTACCCGTGCACGTGCCCGGTCCTGATGGCGCTGCTGCAGGAACCTCGATACGCAGAACGTCAGCGGATGTTGGCTTTAGACCAGCTCACCCTCAGATTTAGAGAGAATTCAGGGTCATGAAAGTCTAATCCCCACATCCATGAGCTATCTATGGGGTGCCGAATGTAAAAACTTGATTACAGTTTTCAAACTGATATATTTTCAATATTTAGCTCATTTTCTTCACATTTAGCTCATTTTACACACATTTGAGACATTAATTATTTAAAATGTTAAATATAAATGTTAAATGTTAAATGTTAAATTTAAATATTAAATCTAAATCTAAATGTTAAATCTAAATATAAATGTTAAATATAAATCTAAATATAAAAAAAAATCTAAATGTTTAAATCTAAATGTTAAATATTAAATTAAATCTAAATGTTAAATCTAAATCTAAATTAAATTAAATATTAAATGTAATGATTTAAATCTAAATATTAATCTAAATCAAAATAAATGTTAAATCTAAAATCTAAATTTAATCTAAAATTAAATCTAATTAAATGTTCAATCTAATGTTAAATAAATTTAAATCTAATGTTATCTAAATAAATTCTAAATCTAAATCTATTAAATGTTAAATCTAAAAAATAATTAAATCATAAATCTAAATCTGCAATCTTTAAATTAATTAAAAAGAAATAAATCTCAATGTTAATCTTAAATGTTAAAAAATGTTAAATCTAAATTAAATGAAATTGCAAAAAATCTAAAATTAAATCTAAATCTAAATGTTAAATGTAAATCTAAAATTAAATCTAATCTAAATGTTAAATCTATATCTAAATGTTAAATCTATATCTAAATGTTAAATGTGTCGCCGAGTGTAAAGCGGGTTATTTAGAGGATTTACAAATGTCCCATGCCCCGTAAAGTCTCACAGCCGCACAACCACGCCCACACCACTGATTAGGATCAATGGGAAGAGAGCTTGAGGGAGAGTCGGGACTCAGACATGGCTGCCTCCCTGCCTGTGGAAGAAGGGGCCGGTACCGGCTGAACAACCGCTTGAAGTGCAGCCCGCACACCCGCCAACACCGCCCGTTCAATGTCTTCCACAGGCAGCGAGGCAGCCATGTTCGAGTTCCGACTCTCCCTCAAGCCCTCTTCCCATTGATCCTAATCAGTGGTGTGGGCGTGGTTGTGCGGCTGTGAGACTTTACGGGGCATGGGACATTTGTAAATCCTCTAAATAACCCGCTTTACACTCGGCGACACATTAACATTTAACATTTAGATATTTAGATTTAGATTTAGATTTAACATTTAACATTTAGATTTAGATTTAGATTAGATTTAAATTTAATTTAATTTAAGATTTAACATTTAGATTTAGATTTAATTTAGATTTAAATTTAAGATTTAACATTTAGATTAGATTTAGATTTAACATTTAGATTTAGATTTAACATTTAGATTTAGATTTAATATTTAGATTTAAGATTTAACATTTAGATTTAGATTTAACATTTAGATTTAGATTTTATTTAGATTTATTTTTAGATTTACATTTACATTTATTTTTTAGATTTTAGATTTAACAAATTTAGCATTAACATTTTTAATTTAGATTTAGATTTAGATTTAACATTTAACATTTAGATTTAGATTTATTTAACATTTAGATTTAGATTTAATATTTAGATTTCATTTACATTTAGATTTAGATTTAGATTTACAACATTTTTATTTATTTAGTTTTATTTAACATTTATATTTAGATTTAACATTTAGATTTGATTAATTTTAAATTTACATTTAACATTTAACATTTAGATTTAACATTTTAAATAATTTATGTCTCAAATGTGTAAAATGAGCTAAATGTGAAGAAAATGAGCTAAATATTGAAAATATATCAGTTTGAAAACTGTAATCAAGTTTTTACATTCGGCACCCCATAGCTATCACAGGACCCGTGAAAGGTTGAGGATAATTGAAACAGACCAACACCTCTTTTTTCTTTGTGTTTCTTTTTCTTTCTTGTGACCTCAACGACCTCAACGACCTGTTAGATGCTGGTAAAGGACCAGAGGAGGACGCAGCTGCTGTTGCAACAGAAGTGGAGGAAAGTCCGGTGAGTGAACGCACACACATGGCTGTTTTACATCTGTGTCCACGTATCTACAGTGTGGCTGCGCACGTTTCTGTCTGTGCAGCTGCTCAACGAAATCACCGTACAGCCGACCACAGCCACGGTGCTGGAGCAGGTGGTGGAGATGAGCATCCTCCTGACCGGAGAGGTGTTCAGCGACGACCTCAACGATCCGGCGAGCCTCCAGTTCCAGACGCTCAGCAGGCATCTGGTTGAAAAGGTTTGTCTTCTTTACCTCTCTCTGTTTCTTACCTCAGTGCTGTTGGGTCGTAGCAACAATCTTCATCTACTGGTTGTCTCCCAGTTCATGGCCTGTGATGGTCCAGGGGTTTTAACAGCATCAGTAGTGAAACCCAGCACACAGATTTAACAGTAATTGGTGATTATTACGTAACTTCATGGGCTGAAAATAAAGTCTGGTGATCAGATCAACTTTTATACCTGCATGTGTACCTGCACTCACTGTTGGAGGTGATGTCCAGGGCCGTGCACACGTTTATCAGGGCAGGTGCTCAAGCCAAGAGACAAGGCACACGCACTTAAACACAACATAATATAACATAATATAATATAATATAATATAATATAATAATATAATATAATATAATATAATATACAGTGATCCCTTATTTTTCACGGTTAATGGGGACCGCCGCCCCCCAGCGAGAATCAAAATCCACGAACTGGAGCCGGAGCCCCCCGAGCCTCAATAATGTGTTTAAAATATGTTTAAAAACCGCAAAAAAGTAGCGAGACACTGCAGCAAAACAAGACAAAGACTCAACTGTGGTCTTTCTGTTTCCTTCACAGCCTCTGGTCTCTGAACCGTAGTAAACAAACCGCTTTTTCATCTAACCTCGTTTTCATTCTGCCGTCCCACGACACACACACTACATTACCCATAAGGCCACCTTCTTAAAGGGGCCAGGCTGGCTCACAACATTTCTTTGCTGCGAGAGAACGCGCACAACATCCTGTGATGTTTCCGCAATTGTTTCTTGATTTTTTTTATATTATATATTTCTGAAAAAAATCAGCGAATAACTAAAACCACAGAACTTAAAGCTGAACTTGCATCAAATATTCTTAAAGTAAATCATAACCTTTTTTTTTAAAAAAAATCAACATAAAAAATCATTTTTTACATTTTGTTGTAAATTATTGAATTTCACAAAACTGCAACTTGAAAAAAAAATAGACTTTTCCAAAAATTGCAAATTTATATTGTGAAATTGTTAAATTTAGTAATATTGATATTTATGCCCTAAAACCAAGAATTTTCTCTGTAAAATTGCAAATTTTGCAAGATTGCAGGTTTTTAGTGCAAAAATAACATTTTTGTCATAAAATCTCAAATTTTGCAAAATTGCAACTTGTAAGAAAAAAATCAGATCCTGACTTTGTGCCATGAAATCACAAATTCGACTAAATTGCAAATTTTTGTCAAAAATTCCCAGCGTATGTTATAAAATCACGACGTTTGTGGAATTGCATGTTTTTTCATCGTAATAATCCCAAATTTCTTCCTTGACGTAAAAAACGTATACTCCTAAAGCAGCCTCGATGCCTTGATGGATCTACGACGTTTTGTTGCTGTGATGCGAACAGGGAGGGGCGGGGCCTGATGTGATGTCACAGAATTAGAACTCAGCTGTCTTTGAATTGAAATGAGCTAAAGTGATTTTGTTTATTGTTGAAAACCCAAAATATGAAACAAAAAATAAAAAAACGACATCCTGCTGAAAGGACCCCTTAAAGGGGGAGGAGCTTGAGCACCACCTGGACTCTACCTGTGCATGGTCGTGATGACGTCGGTGTCTTTTTGTGCACGTGCTTGACGTTGTGCGTCTCTGATGACTGTGGTTCTGGCTGCTGACCTGGTTTTCAGCCTCTGTGGGGATTTCTAAGACACATAAATCTGCAGACGCTCATCCTGCGAACGCAGGGAGGGGGGGGGGGGGGGGGGGGGGGCAGCGGCTCAAGACTCAGAGATAAATTAGTTCAAAGTGGGGCGGATTGGAGGACGAGTCAGCAGACTTGAAGCCCTTAAGGCCTCAATAGATCCATATTTTTCTCTGGAAGATGAAATAATATGGGTCAGCTGTGTATATATACATATATATATATATATATATATATATATATATATATATATATATATATATATATATATATAAAATGCTTTTATAAAAATCTTTTTTGAAGAATTGACTGAGCAGCAGCCGTCTGGTTTCCTACGATAACGATCAACGTCTAAAGCGCCGGTCTCTTGAACCACTTTGACTTAAATCATTTATCCGTCTGACTGGATGCATTGAAGCCAGACTGAGAGTAAAGACCTGATTTTAGTGAATTTTACTTCCACCGGTGGTAATTACTGCAGTAACGATGATAATGATGAAACAGCAGACCGGGTTTGAGCAGCTGAGGCTGCAGAGGGACAGGAAGACGTGTCCAGATGTGTCCAGATGTGTCTGGACCTGAAACATTAAATATAAAATCAGCTAAAATACCAGAAATAAACATTCAACTCTGGGTGAAAGTGACTCCATGTTGGTTTTTATTTATTCCCTTATGCCTTATGTATTTACAGTGATCCCTTATTTTTCGCGGTTAATGGGGACTGGAGCCCCCCCCCCACCGCGAAAATCAAAATCTGCTAACTGGAGCCGGAGCCTCAAAAATGTGTTTAAAATATGTTTAAAAAACCCCAAAAAATAGCGAGTCACTGCAGCGAAACAAGACAAAGCCTCAACTGTGGTCTTTCTGTTACCTTCACAGCCTCTGGTCTCTGAACTGTAGTAAAGAAACCGCTGGTATTGTGCTATTTTTGGCTCGTAATTAGCAGCTAACACGCTAACAACAACAAAAGAAACAGTCCGGTTTTCTCTGCATGGAACGGGAACTTTATTCTGGCACTGCAGGAACTTGTAACATCACACAGGTTGTATTGTTGGGCTCCTGTCTGTTAACAGAGAATGTAAATCTATACACGCTGGGCTGCTGTTGATGCTCACTACACTTTTCATACACTACGTTACCCATAAGGCCACACCATTACCCATAAGGCCACACCATTACCCATAAGGCCAGCTTCTTAAACGGGCCAGGTCGGCTCACATTTCTTCACTGTGAGAGAACGTGCACAACATCCTATGATGTTTCCACGATTTTTTTTTGGGATTTTTTATGATATTATATATTTCTGAAAAATCTGTGAATAACTAAAACCGCGGAACTTAAAGCGCAAATTGGCGAGGGATCACTGTATTCTATTTTTTTATGTTTATGGACAGATAACTCCTCCAACACTGAACCATTTTCAGCCGGAATTTACTGCTTATTTCATGCGTTTTAACTGTTTTTTTTTGCAGTGCAACAAGAAAATAAAACCTTAAACCAAAGAGGAAATGATTTAATGTTGGAGTGAGTTACTTTTGTGGTGAAATAGAAAGATAAAAGCTGAAACTCTGCTTGGAGAAGTTCGCTCTGATGGTAAATTAATAAATTTAAGGGTTTTCGGGCTAATTAAGGCACATTTAAGAGCGTCCTGTGGTCCTCATAAATCAGTCAAAGTCACGTTTCCAGATCTAATGTTTAATCTAAGGGAGGAAGAATAAATCAGCGTTTCTGCTCTGACGTCTGATGGTCTTTGTTTTGCAGATAGAAGAGTCTCTGGAGGGGCTTCCCGGGTTTAAGAGCGTGTCTGTGATCGACTTCAGGTCAGTATTTACTGGCGCTCTCGTCCATCTCGCATCAGCAGAAGCTTAACGGCTGCTTGTTGTCCCATCAGGCCACAGAGGGACGGCCCCGGGTGAGTCTCTGGTAGTGGTCGTCTGACCTTCAGCAGATGTGTTTGTGTTTAATCCGACAGATCCCCGTCGTTGCTTAGACCTGTGAGCAGCAGCACGTGTTGGAAGTGTATCACTAGTTACCTGTGTTAATGGTCTTAGCGCAGCCGCTCACCTGGTAAGTGGGATCAGGATGGGTGCTACTAAATAGGTCGGTGCTCCACTGTAGAGGCGATTATCGGAGCTTTATGACCTCCTCAATCACGATCTGCTGCAGCGATGGAGAGGAGGGCGACGGGGGGTCGCAGCCTTCGTCAGCGTGGGGGACGAACACACCTGATTTTGTTTCATCGGGACAGTGAGAGTAAAATCATGACTTTGTAGTCGGTGTGTCCCTCCCATCCTTCCCAGTTCCAGCTCTTTCCTTTATTCCTGTAAAACAAACCCAGATAAAGCTGGACATCGGTCCCCTCAAACAGGGATGCACGATAACTGTTTTTTAAAACTGATACCGATAACCGATAACACACACATATACCTAAGATCATTACATCAATACTATGAACAAAATCAAAAATAGTTTTGACTCTTTAAATGACCAGATATTTATTTTTTCCAATGAAAAACTATTGGAAAGCCTCTCAAACATTTTCTTAAAGCTATCAAACAAACCTATTTGATATCTCACATTAACTTAAATAAGGTTCATTACTGACTGATATAAAAATAAAGGCTCCTTGAACTGATGGAAATACATGCATCAGAATAACAAACTGAAAAGGATTAACATTTAAAGGATTTTCCATTTAAATTAATACCTTTAATTAAAGTAAATGAGGTTCAGTAGTTTTTGTTTTTTATTTTTTAATCTCATGGAAGCTTTAGATGAGAGGAATGAGGGAGAGGAGAGACTGCTGCTGGCTTGCGCACGTTAGCATTAGCTTCCGTTAGCTCACGTTAGCGCGATTTCAAACCTCCATGGAAGCGATTGTTATGTTGTAGGTGGCTGATCAGGTTTTACGTATTAAAGCTTGTGCTTCCCTCCTCGTAGAATTCACTCGGAGGATTCGTCACAAATAACCACCAAACTATCTTCTTCTGAAACTTTAACAAAGTTCCACGCCGCCATGTTTGTTGTGATCAGTACGCTGTGCTGCAGGCTGCATTCAAGGTGTAACGTAAATTTCCATGTTCCCTCGTTTGCTAGTCGTTCTTTCAGCCTTTTCTATTTTTTTCTTTTTTATGTGTAACATGTGGGAGAATACTGCGAATATCAATTCAAGTTAGCAACTACTAAAATTATGACCGAGTTAACGAGTTGTTTTCGGCATGAGGGGGTATTCTTGATTTTCCTGATTGAGAAATCGTTTTTCTGATTATTTGAACATAACATTCACTGCTGGTCATTCAAGGCTCAGAGGGAGCGAGGCACTGCTGTGTTGACAAAAATATATATGTTATCGGGGCTATTCATCGTGATATCGGACTTATCGGAATGACGTCATAATTTCCTGTTATCAGCTCGATAGTTATCGTGCACCCCTAGATAAGACCGATCGAGGAAATCTCACAGACTGGTGAGAAGAAATAAAGTGTTGAACTGAGGTGTGAGGAACCATCAGAGGAAGCAGCCACAAACGCACGTTCACGTGCACGGCTGGGGACGTGTGACCTCACCTGTTCAACCTGCTCTTCAGTCAGCAGGTACCTGATCCTGGCAGGTGCGCAGCAGCAGACAGCAGAGAGACACGTACATTAATGTGTCTGCGGCTCCAGAAGTGGGTTTGTGTGTCCGGAGGGAAACGGGAACCTCCTTCTGGACCGACCGGCTTCGGTTCCGTCTGCCAGGAACCTGACAGACCGGGTCAGGATGGAGGGTTCCCACGAGCCGGATGATCTGCTGCGTCTGCCGACGTTCATCACGGTTACGGTCATGACTCCGATAGTTCTGACGACTCCAGCGTTCTTCGCTGAAAACATTTCTCCCTCTTCAGAGATAAATTCCTGGACTCATCGGTTACGTTAAATCACGGGAGCGACAGAAATAACCGTCCTGGAAAGTCTTACATCGGTCCGGTTTGGAGTTTAGAGTCGGTTTGTCTCCCTCTGAGGGAAACGTCAGGATTTATGAACACGTCTAAATGTTACTGAACTACAAACACAAGAACGGTGTGAAATAGTAGCAGTAACTATTTAACAGGAAATGTTGCCGTTTTATAAATAAATAAATGAGGTCGGTTCAATAATTACGACTAAATTAGATTAGATTCAACTTGATTGTCATTACATGTATAAATACAGGGTAACGAAATGCAGTTTTAATGCAGTAAATAAATGAATAAATAATTTACTTCTTATAAAAAATATTTGAGATATAATTTCTATTATTATTATTATTATTTTTTTATTTATTTATTTATTTATTTATTTAATTATTCTTGAATTTCCCCCTTGGGGGATTAATAAAGTATTTTGAATAAAGTATTTTTTTTTATTGTATTATTATTATTATTATTATTATTATTATTATTATTATATACACATATTGGCAACAGTATATTATTTAATTACTTTACAAAATAATTATAATATATAATTATAATATACAAAGGGTTATAATAATAACCCACATTATAAATAATAATTCATAATGTATAAATAAAATTAATAAATAGAAATCAGACCAATAAGATCAGTTAAACAGCTAAAAATCAATAAGATAAATAAATTCTAAACTATTTGAATATTCAAGATCTCATATTTTATTAGATGTACTGAAAATAAATATAAAAAAGGTAATGAAATAATTAAATGAATAAATAGATACTGCATTTACATGAATAAATACTTGACATAAATAAATAAGTGAATAAATAAATAAATGCCGTGTATGAATATTGTGAATCTTTAATGAGATGAAGTGTCATCGTCTGTCTCTGCAGGACGGACGGCGTGGTGGTGGACTACGCCGTCACCGTGCTGGTGGATGGGGGGGGCGTGAGCTCCGAGCAGCTCAACTACCTGAACCTGCAGTCCAACCGGGTGGAGAACTCGTACCGCGGCTTTAAGGAGCGCTCCACGCTGGTCTACAGCAAGGTCAGCGGCTACGCCACCGTAGCCCTGCAGGGCGGCGAGCTGGAGACGGGTAAGAGGATGAGCGCTGGGCCGCTGGTGTCAGAACCGTCCTGCTGGTGTCAGAACCGTCCTGCTGGTGTTTGTCTGTAGAAACCACGTTAACACTAGGGATGCGCGCGATTAGTCGTCTAAACCAGCCAAACTTCAGAATACCAAGGCCCAATTTGAAATGTGAAAAATCTCCACGGCCCACCGAAACTTTTAATCACAACTGTGATCAACATACAGGACCAGGAACCATGATCTGATATTAATGTGACGGGTCAACAAATAAGGTGACACTTGTCATATTAAGTTAAGATGACAGTAGAATAACATTTAACTGGTTTGTTTTATTACTTTTTAATGTTTTTTTAATCATGTCATGAATATTTTACAGTCATTAAAAATATATTTAAAAACGTTTGAGGATTTAAAACACATTTGTTTAATTTTAATGACCTCTCACGGCCCACCTGCAGTACCACGACGGCCCACTAGGGGGCTGCGGCCCACACTTTGGGAATCATTGGTCTAAATTATTAAACGTCCGCCCACTTTCTAGTCGGCACCAGAAATATTAGTCGTTTAAACCAATTTGTGTTTTATTTATGTACAAGGCCGCTTAACTGTCATACAGCCGCCCGCCACTAGTCGGGGCTACAGAGCCGTCAGACAGCAGTCCCCCTCTCTGCGGCAACGCTCGAGTAGACTGGAGTTTTAAAACGGCACGGTGGGAAGATGGTCTCTCGCAAAACCAGCGCGGTTTGGCGGTACTTTAATCTAGAAAATGAAAACAAGGTAGTATGTAGACTGTGTCAGAAACAACTAGCATACAATCACTCGACTGGAGCAATGAGCAACCACATTCAACTCAAGCATTTGGATGTTAATCTGCACGAGACGACGACTGCTGATGCTAGCGGTGCTGATGCTAGCGGTGCTAGCCACACTCAGGCCGATTTGACATTGTTTACCCGGAGACGTGTTCTCCCGTCCGGTCTGAGAGGATAACGCAGCTCATCACGATAATGACTTCGCAAGATATGCTTCCACTTAACTTTGTGGAAGGTAAAGGCTTCAGGAAGCTAATGGAATATGTTGAGCCCGAATACACCGTACCGGGACGCAAACTGATAACTTCCAGGCTGGAGCGCATCTTTTTTTTAGATTAGTCGACTAGTCTTAATTAAAATTTTCGTTTAGTCGACAGGGAAATTAGTCGCCAGGAACATCCCTAGTTAACACACGAGGCTCCTGGTTAAACACCGTCATCTCCAGCCTGGGTTGAAGCAGCAGTTTGTGTCTGTCTGGATCTCCTGGTCCCACGTGTTTTCTACATCAACGCTGCTGGATTCCAGATAAAAACACTCAGAGACGTTTTTAAGAAAGGCAGTGACGGGGCCAGAAGTTTCTCCATCACTGGTCTGATAGCAGTTGAGGGACTGAAATAAGTTTTCACTGATCTGGTCGTCTCCAGAAACTTTACACAGAAAGCATCGTTACTTTATGAAACTAAATATGATCCAGTTCGTGCATGTGGAGACGTTTCGCTGCTTCAAACCGCAGCAGGACGGTAAAACAGCAGCTCAGCAACACCGAGGCCAGAAATAAAGCTGCAAAGAGTCGAGCCAAGCTGAAGAGCAACTCTCTTCTGGATCGAACTGGTCTGGAAGTGTCTCCGAACACACATGACAAGAGACGGACCTCTAAATGACTGTTAGACAAGTTTTAGTTTGATTACAGTTGCATCTCTGCATCTCAAAAACATTTTATCATCTGATAAAATGTACGATACTGACTTAGTCAGGTTCCCAGGAGCGTGCACGTTGTTGACAAACTGAAAACAATGGCCACGGTTACATGATGTTTTTTTAATTCGGAATTAATTATTCCGAATTAAATAATTCAGAATTAAACTATTTTATTTTAGTTTACATAGAAATAGCAATTCCGAATTGAGGTTTACATGGAAAACACGGTTTTATCCAATTCAGCTTAAGGTCTGGGGGTTGGGAAGGGTTCTGATTGGATGGGGGGGGCGGACGTCTTTACGTATTTACGTCTACCGGAAGAAAACAAACTTACTCGATTAGCAACAACATGGAGGACAACATTATTAGCATCCTTTTTGGATTTGTTTATATTTTAATTTTTTAAGCAGCAACACGACAACATCATGTCGATGATTTTCTCTCGAAAACAAGCCCAGCGCGGAATATAAGCGTCATCGCTAAAGACGGGCAAGAGAACTAGCATGCGCAGAAAGACCGGAATTAATTTAAAGCGGAATGAGTGTATACATGACCGCGGAATTATTCTGTTCGGATTTAAAATCAGAATAAACCAGCCACTTACTTCGGAATTAAGTTTAATTCAGAATGGACATTTTCATTCGGAATTAGGTGTTTACACGGTAATTTTTAATCATTTTAAATCGGATTTAATTTTAATTCTGAATCAAAGAGGAATTAAACTTCCCATGTAAATGCACTAAATGTGGTCTAAATCAGTGATTCCCAAAGTGTGGGCCGCGGCCCCCAGGTGGGCCGTCGTGGTGCTGCAGGTGGGCCGTGAGAGGTCATTAAAATTAAACAAATATGTTTTAAATTCTCAATCTTTTTTAAGCATGTTTTTAATTACTGTAAAACATGATTTAAAAATATTAAGAAGTAACCAAACAAACCAGTTAAGTGTTATTCTACTGTCATCTTAACTTAATATGACAAGTGTCACCTTATTTGTTGACCCCTTACATTAATATCAGAACGTAGCTTCTAGTCCTGTATGTTGATCACAGTTGTGATTAAAGGTTTCGGTGGGCTGTGGAGATTTTTCACATTTCAGATTGGGCCTTGGTGTTCTGAAGTTTGGGAATGACTGGTCTAAATAACTTAAAGATGGTCCCAGTGTCTCAACGCCAAAACAGATAAAACTGGATTAAACTGGACAAGTCACATGTTTGTTCCGGTTCCACAGAGATCTGCAGGAAATCAATATTTAGGAAAAGATATTTCAGAAAAAAACAGATCCTTATATCAATTAAAAAAAGAAAAAACACAGCTGAAAATATTTTATAAAATATATATAAAATAAAAAATCATTCAGAAAGATTTTACTTTTTAATTAATTTAATTTTTTCACTGCCCCATGCCAAATCACAAATTTTATTTTATTTTATTTTGTTTCTGTCTCCTGTTGCATCTTTATTTTATTTTATTTGTGTCTTTCCCGGCTGTATTGGGGAAATTTTTCAGTTATTGTTTCACAGAAAACTAAGAAAATAAGAACTAGTAAACTGGAAATTCTTCTCTGTCATATTAAACTCAGAATAGAAAGATTCAAATAAACGTTGCAGAATAAAAATGCAATGTGATGATGTCATGGATTTTTTTATTAACAGGCCACGTCGTCTCGTGACATTTAATGAATTTTGCAGCTACATTAATTTATTTATGATTATTTATTGACACAGAAAACCTCCACAATACTTCTGATATTAAATGGGATGTAAATAGTCTCTACTCATGTACAACAGATTTTCTTTTTTAGGTGCATTACTGATTTTCTACTTGACAGTAAAATCCTGAGGGTTTGTTAGCAGAATTGGCCATTATTATTATTATTATTAATAATAAACGGATGAATGATTTTCATGTAAAAAGTCTGGATAGACGGAGTAACTCCTTGTCAACTCCACACAGTCTCACTCTTGTCTCCGTGTTCGCGACGGTGGTGCTTAAGTGACATTTTCTGTATGGAGCCCCGTTTGGGTCATAATTCAATGAATAAATTAGTCTATTATTATGAAATACAGGCGTTTATTATTATGAAATATTTCCCATTATTATGATAATGGTTTCGTTTTTCATAAGAATGATTTGTGTGTCAATCACAGCAGAGAGGGCGGAGCCATTTATGTGATTGGCTGCTCTTTCATTCAGGCATAAGCAACAGAACAGTGAATATGGATAGTGGGCGAGAGGTGCAATGTATATACTCCAGGCCAGTAGGTGGCAGAATGCACCTCAGTTTACAGTTAAAAGTTGACATCGACTAAGAAACGTCAAGGTTTCCCGTAGCTCAGTCCAAGCTGCCATAGCTACAATCGGACTAGGAGCGCACCTTGATGACGCCACGGCCTGCTGCTAACGGGACCTCACGGCCAAAACTAGTTGATGTCAGAGCGTAGAATGGAGAAGGATCAGCCAATGAGCGTGCAGGTCAACCACTGGCCCCGCCCAGTGGCAAAATGTCATTATTATGTAAAGATCATTCTTATTAAAAAGGAAGCCATTATCATAATAATGGGAAATATTTCATAATAGTAAACGCCTGTACTTCATAATAATAGACTCATTTATTCATTGAATTATGACCCGAACGGGGCTCCGTATTTCTGGAGTGAAAACAGACTGGGATAAAAAACAGCGGAGCTGCCCTTTAAACAACAGCAGCTCTCCGATCTAACTGAGCACATTTACTGCAGATTCAGGGATTTCCTAAGTAGGTCAGCTGCTTTAAGCCGAGGTTCATAAATAATGTGATAAAGTAAATATCTCCTCCTGCTCTCGTCTCCAAACGAAGCGCGTCTACTGTGTTGTAGCGTGTTACGGTGACGGAGACGGCTGCTCGCGTTAGTCATCAGCCGTGGCGTCTGATACTCTCATATGGCCGACATGTGCGGCTCAGGAGCTTTGTTCCTCTGTGGTGAAGTCATAAACACGACCCACGGAGGCTCATATTCAGGCCACATTTCAACACGTGCACCGCGGGGAACGGCAGCTTTTACAGCGCTGCAGAAAGTCTGTTTTTAAGTAATTTCATCCAAATTTCAGCTCTCTTTAAAACTTGAACGGGTGAAAACGTCTCGCTGCATGGTCGGATGATGTCAGTTTAATGCAGATTTTCGTGTTTTTTTTGTATTTTTATCTGGTGTTTTTTGCAGTGCATTTGTACGTACCATATTTTCTGGACTATAAAGCGCACCTGAATATAAGCCGCACCCATTAAAATGTAAACGAAATATATATTTTGTCACATATAAGCCACACCGGACTATAAGCCGCCGGTATCCAGGCTGAGAAATAAAATATTTACATCGAAAGATTTTGTACCATAAGTGGGGAACCAACAAACTGACTGGACAAACTGATTAATCCAGGTGTGTCTGAGTAGCTACAATGGTCAGACACACCTGGATTAATCAGTTTGTCCAATAATAACAGGTATTGATGCTCACAAAATGAATGTAGAGTAGCATAGCCAACATAGCCTACTGAACAAAAACAGAGTAGCCTTTAACTACTTTGTTTGTTTTTTGTTTTTTGCACTTCCTGCTAGAGCGCCCCCTGAGGGCTGAAGAAAAATTCATAGAAAAGCCGCACATCTCTGTATAAACCTCATGGTTTTTTAAAGCAGTGGTGCGCAAACTGTGGTACGTGTACCACCAGTAGTACCTGAGCGCTCTCTGGTGGTACGCGGGAGAATGTCATGACTTTCCACATTTTTTTCACATTTTCACTTAAAAAATCGGAAGCATACAATGCATTATAAATACGTTTCAAACGAACATATAGCTTGAGATAATTAAAACTGTCTTATAAAAAATATTTGTTGCATATGCAGTTGGAGTGCAGATGTAACAACTTTTGAGTGTGTTTATTTTGCTCTGTATGAGAGTATGAGTGTGTGAGAATTGTTGGACAGAGTTGTAAATGTCTGATTCAGTAAAGTAACAATTCAGGCAACAATAAATAACAACAGTAAGGAATAAACATCTCTGTGTGTTTAAAGCTAATAGAGAAGGCATATATGGCTATATTTTAAAGTTGGTCATCATGGTGGTACTCAGAGCTGAACAGTTTCTCAGGTGGTACACAGTATTAAAAGATTGAGAACCACTGGTTTAAAGCGTGGGACAAAAGTAGCGGCTTATAGTCTGGAAAATACGGTATATATCCAGCGTTTAGGATTTCAGCTGCAGCTTTGAGGACGTTGCAGACTCTCGTTAACCTTTTCTGTGACAGAGTTCATTAATAAACTGTTTGTCGTTGCTTCCACAGTGTCTGAGGTTCCTGCGGAGGAGACCACGGTGAGTGACCTCCACAACTGTCCTGACAGCGGTCCGTCTGCAGGGGATCCAGCTGCTTTGGGCCCCGCGGAGCTGATAAAACGCTCCTGGTTGCGGACGCTGACCTCTGTAGCTTGACTGATGCGGCCATAACCTGTAAATGGCTCAAGATGTGATCCAGACTTCACCAGCGCAGGTAGCGGATGAGCTCACCGGGAAGGATGAAGCGAAGCTTTGAGGATTAGCTTGGCTCTTGCGATAGTAATCCACTGCTATTCTGGGGCAAAGAAAACAGTGCAGCAGCGCAGCAGCGCAGCAGCGCAGCAGCGCAGCAGCGCAGCAGCGCAGCGGTCAGAGTCCAGCAGAGACCCCGTTGACCGTGCGCTGCTGTGGTCAGGCGTGACAGGGTTCGGGTTTCACTAAATGCATCTGCTGCTCCAGTTTCTGCGTCAGTGTGTGAAGCCACTAACGTGACCCACTGCAAGAGCTGGAAAAGCTGGGTGAACTTCTCATCGATAATTAAATTACAGCCATGAGCACGGAAGCACTTTGCTGCCCTGGATTTGGATTTGGAACATTTGAGATGCAGCTTTCATTAGTGGCTGTTAGATGTACAAAATGATCCTGGCCATCCATCCATTAACGTTCTTGTTGCTCTGATTAGCAATTTTATCTTTTTGTCCAAAACGATTGACAGTGAAGTCGATAAAACTGACATTAACTGATAAATAAACAGTTTAACTGAAAGGCAGACTGCACCAGTAGCTGCAGATCTGACAGCCTGTGAACAAACACAAAGAAAGAGACTTTTGACTTTTAGATGGATGCTCCTAAACATGATGCACTTATGGCATGTGGATCCTGCATGAATTTAATATAGAATTTAATGTAGATATTATACCACATTATTATGGCATATGAAATGAAACAAAATCTAAGGACTTAATCTTATTTACATGTCCGAATGCGGTTATTACACGAGCTCAAGTCACAAGACCTTAAGATTAATTCTCCAGTCTGAGGACATCTGAGGTGGTTTGTGAATCTGGTCAGGATCCCTTCTGGTGTTCAACGTACGTCCAACCAGATGGAGGCCTCGAGGCAGACTCAGGACATGATGGAGAGATTATATTTCTTGACACCTTGGTGTCCTTCCAGAAGAATCGGAGGAGGTGGCTGAGGAGAGGGAGGTCTGGAGCTCTGCTCTGCAAACTGAACCTGGATATGGATGGATAGATGGATGGATGGATGGGTTGGTGGATGCGTGGATGGATGAGTGGATGGATGAGTGGATGGATGAGTGGTTGGATGAATAGATGGATGGGTTGGTGGATGGATAGATGAGTGGTTGGATGGATGGATGAGTGGTTGAATGAATAGATGGATGGGTTGGTGGATGGATAGAAAAGTGGTTGGATGGATGGATGAGTGGTTGGATGAATGGATGAGTGGTTGGATGGATGGATGGATGGGTTGGTGGATGGGTTTATGCATGGATGGATGAATGGATGGGTGGATGGATGGATGGATTGGTGGAAGGATGAGTGGATGGATTGGTGGGTGGATGAATGGATACATGGATGGATGGATGGATGGATGAATGGATTGGTGGATGGATGAGTGGTTGGATGAATGGATGGATGGATTGGTGGAAGGATGAGTGGATGGATTGGTGGGTGGATGAATGGATACATGGATGGGTGGATGGATTGGTGGATGGATGAGTGGTTAGATTGGTTGGATGGATGAATGAGTGGTTGGATGAATGGATGGATGGATGAATGGATTGGTGGATGGATGAGTGGTTGGATAAATGGAGCATGGATGAGTGGATGGATGAATGATGGATGGATGAGTTGTTGGATAAATGGAGATGGATGGATGGTTGATGGATTGGATGAGTGGTGGATGGATGATGGATGGGGTTGGATGGATGGATGGATGGATGAGTGGTTGGATGAATGGATGGATGAGTGGTTGGATGGATGGATGGGTGGTTGGATGGATGGATGGTGGATGGATGAGTGGTTGGATGAATGGATGGATGGGTTGGTGGATGGATGGATGGATTGGTGGAAGGATGAGTGGATGGATTGGTGGGTGGATGAATGGATACATGGATGGATGGATGGATGGATGGATTGGTGGATGGATGAGTGGTTGGAAGGATGGATGGATTGAGGGACAGAGTTAGTCCTCTCAGACTGGAGTTTATATTCAGATAAATAAAGTCATTTCCATCATAAAAGTAGAAGCAGATGTTTCCGTGGCTTCGTACCTGCTGTATTTCTGTTGTGATCCCAGTGATCCCAGTCAGGGTCCAGTTTAAGTTAGCCAGATAAAGTTATCCATATGTCAGTCTCTAGTTTGTTCCAGTAAGGATTTACAGTGTCCCCCTGGATGATCCATTACTGTGGTTCCTGAGACCACAAACGGCTCCAACACGGATCTCTAAACGTCTTTGGAAACTTTGAGCTCGTTTAAAGATACAAATGCACTAAAAATGAGAATTCATCATCTCAAATATCTAAATAACATAGATGTGATTAAATTATGTCGCATCCTAAAAGGCTTAATTCTTGCTTGAGACTGAGAAGTTACACAATATCTTAGATCAGACAATTAATATCATTAAGATCAGACAATAAAAATATGCAGTTAAAGACACTATTTTGTAAGGTCAAACTTTAGAGTCTCTGAGAAGAAGAGAGAATTTTGGTACATTTTGGTTTTCAGCTGAATTCACTATCTTTAACGTGTTTTTTATAATTTATCAAACAGGTTGTATCAGCAGTCAGGTCCAGTTTCTGAAGTGTAATATCTCCCTCAGAGAACTGGACCGGCTGGTCTTCATGTTCTCAACGTCTCACTTTGATCGCTGCACTGCATCAGACGTGTTTACGGTCCACATGTCCGTCCAGCTGCCTGTCTTTAAACAGGGAAGACACAGGAGGACCACATGACACCCAGGCGTTGACTTTTCTCCACCAGCTACATGTTCAGTTTAGTGTTGACTTTAAAGTTTTATGTTTGAACCTCCTTATAAAACTCGGCTGCTTCACGCTGCAGTCAGAGTATCAGGACCGTGCATGTATAATATTATATAATTTCATGAAATCAAACAATTCTCAAACTTTTTTTTGGCATAAGAATTATGATTTTCATAACATTTCTACTTTTAAACATGAAATTATAACTTCATGTATGATTGCGGATTTCTGTCCTAAAATCTAGAATTTTTGCTGTAAAAGTGAATTTTTATCGCAATATCTCAGATTTTGTAAAACTGTAAATTTCTGATATAAAATTGACTTTATTATTCGTATAAATGCAGCTGTTTAAAAAAAACATTTTTAGGTTGAAATCATGGATTTTAATTTTTTTTTTAACTTTTGAACTAAATTTTGCAATTTTTCTGTTGTAAAACATCAAAATGAATTATGAATTTCATTTAGTTCCAACTTTATGACCTAAAATCACAAATCTTTTGTTCTAAAATTTGTTCAAAAATCAACTTTGTCATAAAAATAAAAAAAATTTACATCAAATTTCGACTTGTTGTAAAATCACAAATTTTACAAAATTTCAACTTTGTGTCAAAAAGAACGTGAAATTTGAGCAGTTTAACATCTGAAATTTGTCCAAAACAATCGGGTTCATTTTTCAAGTCAAGTCAAGAAAACTTTATTGTCCCCAGGGGGCAATTAACAGTGCAAATTTTCTTCAGAATTTGTTTAAAAAGATGAACAAGAGAAAGAATATTTTCCTGAAATCAGGACTGTCAGTCGATTAAATTTTTTAATCGCAATTAATCAAAAGATTTTTATAGTTAACTCGCGATTAATCGCACAAATACATTTTTTTTTCATGTTCTCTTTATCCATCCATCCATCCTGTATACTCGTTTTGTCCTATACAGGGTCACGGGGATCTGCTTTATTTTTTATTTAAGCCTTTAGTTTGAAAACCAGAAGTCCACCAATGCTGCCGTACTTTCTGGGGTCTTAATTCATGAGCTTCTTAGTGTATTTTGTAGAAACTGCTGCTTGACCGCAGTAATTTGCTGACGCTCCCTAAACTCCACGGCAGCAGCGAGGTACTCAGAAGGACATTCAACGCTGTTCCTGAGACTTTTAGCCACACCCACTGGAGGGTTGATGACACTTGTGAAATGTCTGACATACTGATATCTACAAAATTATACCAACCTGGATGAAATCTGTGCCGTTTTCATGACGCTAATAAAGTTTAAAGAGAAAAAAAAAAACAAGCGAATGTCAGATGTGAAACTAACTTTACCGTCCTGCGGTGGTAACTCAATTCACAGCGACAATAAATATAAATAGCCTTTTTCTTGTCAACAGACCCATCTGGGAGCACCTTAAAGCTAAACAACCCTTTTCTGTTGCCATGTCTGTCCCACACGTTGACTGTAAATACACTTATTGGCTGAGGGTCATATTTACAGAAATGTGCGATAATCACGTTAATCTGCGTTAAAAAAAATAGCGCCGTTAAACAGAATTTGCATTAACGCGTTGACTTTGACAGCCCTACCTAAAATTTAACTGAAGACGTAATGAACACCATTGAACTATTTTCCTTAAAGGTCACGTCAGAACAAAAGTCAGGATGGTGGTACTAAATCAAGAAATGACACTGTGAACTTCACCAAACAAACCGAAACACAAAAATATAAATGAGATTGAAATAAAGAGACAGTTTACGCCTTAAAGCTGTTGGAGGAGAAAACAGGGAAGGGAAAGTGAGTCCGCTCCCTCTGCTGTAAAGCTTTTTAATCCTTGTTTCAGGATGGTTTTAGCTGCTGAAAAGAGGTCCAGCAGGACTTCACATGCCATTCGTGTCCATGCAAATCCCGGCCTAACCCGAACCCCTAACCCCCGCCAACCCTAACCCTAACCCTCACCCCCTAACCCCTAACCCTAACCCTACCCCAACCCTAACCCTAACCCCTAACCCAACCCTAACCCCTAACCCTAACCCTAACCCTAACCCTAACCCCCCTAACCCCTAACCTAACCTAACCCTAACCCTAACCCTAACCCCTAACCCTAACCCTAACCCCTAACCCTAACCCTAACCCCTAAACCCTAACCCTAACCCCTAACCCTCCCCCTAACCCTCACCCTAACTCCTAACCCCTAACCCCTAACCCTAACCCCCGAGCCGGAGCTTTCTCTGCTCCCCGGCGCAGGAGGAGGTGGGAGGGGTGGACTCCTGCCAGAATATTTAGATAATGAAGCCTGTTTGTGATGCAGGTCAGCGGCGTCCGTGACCTGAAAGAGGACGCTGGAGTCCGGGTGACGTCCTTCCTGAACCGACCAGAATCCAACACGGTCCCGACGGCAGGAAGTGACGTCGTCGTTCTGGAGGAAAGTGAAGTCGTGACTCCTGCTGTTTTGCTCGTCGCTGCTACACCTGAAGCTGGCGGTAAGTGAGAGCTTTAACATGAGCTCACGTTCCCTCGTGGAGCTTTTGGTCTGTCTTCAGTCAACGTGCACAGGTAGACTCCTGGTAGACTCCAGGTAGACTCCAGGTGCTCTTTACTCGGACTTGACAAGTGTCCGTGGAGCTCCCAGTGTCTGTGACTCAGTGTCTCCTCATCTCCGGTGTTCCAGGCATCCTGGAGGAGGGTTTGTTGCTGGAGGAAACTCCTCCTCCACCTGAAGATGTCCCACCTGAGCCTCCCTTTTCCGAGCTGACCTCCACGCTGCCTGAACCTCCAGTGGAAGTGGAGGCTTCTGGTTCAGGCCAGCCCGATGCGGACATCCTGGGCGAACCAGCGACAGTCGCAGCTGAGGAGGAGGTGATAACACAGGAAGTCAGCATCAGGACCGACGCCATGGCTGAAGATGATGCTGAGAAGGTTGACGTCGCTGCAGAGGAGGAGGTGATAACACAGAAGTCAGCATCCCCATGGCTGAAGAGAGAGAGGTTGACGGCTGTGATAACACAGGAGTCAGCATCAGGACCGACGCCATGGCTGAAGATGATGCTGAGAAGGTTGACGTCGCTGCAGAGGAGGAGGTGATAACACAGGAAGTCAGCATCAGGACCGACCCTACGGCTGAAGATGATGCTGAGGAGGTTGACGTCGCAGCAGAGGAGGAGGTGATAAGACAGGAAGTCAGCATCAGGACCGACCCTACGGCTGAAGATGATGCTGAGGAGGTTGACGTCGCAGCAGAGGAGGAGGTGATAAGACAGGAAGTCAGCATCAGGACCGACACCATGGCTGAAGATGATGCTGAGGAGGTTGACGTCGCTGCAGAGGAGGAGGAACCTACTGCTGCAGTTCTGGAGGATCGGCATCTAGATAAGGTTGAGGTACCAGAAGACCTGGAGGTCTCCACCACCATGACAGAAACCACAGAAGAAGAGCGCCCACCTGCTCTCGATCTCGATGTAGCGAGTGCAACGCCAGAGCCGGAAACAACGGCTCTGCTTCCTGATCCTGACGATGCCGTTGTGGAGGCACCGGAAGAGCCTCATCTCACAGACGCGCCACCTGCAGACGAGATCGTCAACCACAATCCTGAGGAAGATCCACCCGCCGGCGTGGGTGTCGACCCTCCCCGAGGAGCCTGCGCTTGGAGAGGAAGGCGCAGAGGGCGATGGAGGGGAGGTGTAACGGCGAGACTTTCCCCTGAAGCTCCGGTTGTAGACGCAGACGTGCCGCAAGAACCCGAGATCTCAGCAGAAGATCTTACAGAAGATGAGATTTTACCAGTAAATAAAGATGATCCTGAACCACGGCTGACGGATTCTCCAAGTCCTTCTC
>JAGFBZ010001238.1:0-45866 GCA_018398805.1 Hirundichthys speculiger | reverse complement strand
ACTTATATCCAGGACTCTCTAGCTTCAGGTCTCATCCGCCCTCTTCTTCCCCACTGCAGCGGGTTCTTCTTCGTTAAGAAGAAGGACTCATCACTACGTCCATGCATAGATTACACAGGTCTCAATGACATTACAGTCAAAAACAAGTATCCCCTGCTCCTCATCGATCCCTCGTTTGAGCCCCTGTGTAACTCCGGGATCTTCTCCAAGTTAGACCTGCGCAACGCATATCACCTGGTGTGGATAAAAGAGGGAGATGAATGGAAGACGGCGTTTAACACCCCTCTCGACCACTTCCAGTATTTGGTGATGCCGTTTGGACTAACAAACGCTCCCGGCATCTTCCAAGCCCTCATAAATGATGTCCTCAGGGATATGCTAGACAGGTTTGAGTACATATATTTGGATGACATCCTCATCTTCTCCCGCAGCCTGGAAGAGCACAAGCAGCACGTACGTCTGGTCCTTCAGAGACTGCTAGAGAACCGTCTGTACGTGAAACCAGAGAAGTGCGAATTCCACGTCTCCTCCATTTCCTTCCTTGGGTACATCATCGCACAAGGAGAACTCCGACCAGATCCGGGAAAGATCCAGGCAGTCCGAGATTGGCCAGTCCCCGCTTCCCGTAAGGATCTCCAGCGGTTCCTTGGATTTGCCAACTTTATCGGAGGTTTTATACGGACTACAGTAAAGTAGATGCCCCCTCACTCAGCTCACCTCGTTAAGGCCCCTTCTGCTGGCCTTCGAAGCTGCTTCCACATTCACCAAGTTTAAAGACACTTTACCTCAGCTCCTGTGCTGAAAACCCCAAACCATTTACAATTCATAGTTGAGGTGACGCCTCGGATACAGAGTGGGCGCTGGTCCTGTCCCAGAGACCCAACCTCACAAAACTGCACCATGGCCTTTTTCTCCCGTCGCCGTTCGGCAGAAAGGAATTAGACGTAGGGAATAGAGAGCTGCTGGCTGTGGTCTGGGTGCTCCAGGAATGGAGGCACTGGCTGGAGGGAGCACAGCACCCGTTCATAATCTGGACAGACCATAAAAATCTCTCTTACCTGCGTTCAGCGAGATGCCTCAACTCCCGCCAAGCTTGCTGGGCCCTGTTCCTGAGCCGATTCAATTTCACTCTCTCCCACGCCCTGGTTCCCACAAGGGCAAGCTGGACGCCCTTTCCAGAGTTTTCAGTCCCACCTCAGACACGAGGGAACTGGACGTCATCATCTATCCTGCCTGTGTCGTCTGTTCCGCCTCCTGGGAGATTGAGGCAGTTATACAGGAGGCACTAAAAACACAGCCCGACCCCAAGACGGGTCCTCCGGACAAGAGGTTCGTGCCAGAGTCTGCCCGCTCTCAAGTGCTGCAGTGGGGACATTCTTCCCGGCTCACCTGCCACCCAGGTATGCACAGGACTCTCCTTTTCTTGCAGCAGAGATACTGGTGGCCCGTAGAGGTGGGCGGATCGATCTAAATATCGATAATATCGATACCAACGCTGGTATTGATATCAAATGATACTCGTGTAAAAAGATCGATCCTCAAGCTTTTCTTCTCTCACACGAGCGCTGACTGCTGCAAAGTATGAATTCATTGAAGTCTGAGCCTGCGACGCTGGCGCTGTGTCCTCCTCCCCCTCCCCTCTCGTCTGGTCTTTCACGGTTCCGTCAAGTGGTGGCAAGCATTCAGGTACTCAGCCTGGCCCCTCCCCCCGGACCCAACCACTCAGCGCTCTCTCCCCCCTCATCGAACATCGAAACACAACATCACGGAGAGGAACAACAGAGCAGAAGAATCCAGGATGGCAGAAAGGAAAAGGAGCGCGGTGTGGCTCTATTTTAATCGTGAAAACGAAACAACGGCAAGTTGTTTAGTTTGTAAAAAGTCTGTAAAATACAGTGGAAACACCAGAAATCTATACAAGCACATGAAAAACAATGCGCTTGAAACGCAGAAACGTAGAGAAGAGGAGAGACATCCCCCCCATTCCCTGATCCTGACAGACCTTCAACCCTGAAACAGAAGTCACTGGCAGACGCTTTTCAGTCCAACAGAGGATCCAGGTAGATCAGAGTGGTCATCTTCAGCATCAATTCATATTAACTTTCAAAGTATGTTACTTAAATCATATGTTACTGGAGCCAGCTAAAAAATATATATATAATTAAGACCTTGTAAGAAAGGTGTTATCTAAGATAAAATAAAATTAAGATAATCCTTTATTATCCCACAACAGGGAAATTTATATAGTTAAAGCAACAGGAAAGTGCACACAGTGCAAACAAAGTTACACAAGTACACACTGTATTGGCCTGAATACAGGACGACTGATTAAAAGACAACCCCTATGTTTCACATATCATTTTGGAAAAATAAAAATATGATGAAGGCAATAAGGTCATTCATAAAACAACTTTTTATTGAACAACTATTATAGAAAAAAGTCACACAGACATAACATTTTACTGTATTGTTACACATTTAAATGATTCAATTTTTTTAGGAATATAGTATCATATTTAAGGCAAGGTACATGTCAGGTTTCCATGTTATTAGGATTAAGCTATAGTACTATTTAATAAACTGTATTCTCTTAAAATCTGAGACTATGACTCAGTGAATCAGCAGCAACCATGTAGTTCAATAACTGCATTAATGATGTAAATAACTGCAGAACCATCAAAGTCCAGTTATATTCAATTTCAAGAACAACATTAATCATTCAGTCTTTAAAAAACAATTTGTTCTGAAAGGAAGAAAATTCCTTATTTTTGTATTTTTCTGAAGAACAATTCTATTTTGTATTGTGGTTTTTCCTTTTATTCCTTAAAAAAATGTTTATTTCCTAATGTTAAGAAAAACTTTGATTATTACTGTTCCATTGTTTCAAAACAAAATGTTAATTGTGACAATAAAGTATTTTGCTGTCACCTATAAAGTTTGCTAAAATTCTATCGTAAGTTTTAACAAAAAGGTCAGCAATTTCATGACAGATAGAGCTTAATATGAAAAAGTATCGGTATCGGTATCGGTATCGGTATCGACGATACTGGCCCTGTATTTAATTTGGTATCGGATCGATACCAAAATTCTCAGTATCGCCCAGCTCTAGTGGCCCGGGATGGCTCGGGACGTCCAGGCCTTTGTGGCGGCCTGTTCTGTTTGCGCCCGGGGCAAGTCCTCCCATCGACCTTCAGCCGACCTGTTGCATCCACTGCCTGTGCCTACCCGTCCATGGTCACACATCGCTTTGGATTTTGTCACAGGCCTCCCACCGTCCGAAGGTAACACCGTTATAGACAGATTCTCCAAGTGTGTCCACTACGTACCTTTACTCAAGCTTCCCTCTGCTCTTGAGACTGCTGAACTGCTCATCCAGCATGTTTTCAGGCTTCATGGACTCCCCTGTGACATTGTGTCGGACCGAGGCCCCCAGTTCACATCCAAAGTTTGGCTGGATTTTTGTAAGGCAGTGGACGCTACAGCCAGCCTCTCCTCTGGCTACCATCCCCAGACTAACAGCCAGACAGAGAGAGCCAACCAGAGCCTGGAGTCGGCCCTGCGGTGTGTTGCAGCTAACCACCCGGCCTCCTGGAGCTCTCACCTACCTTGGATCGAACATGCTCACAAATCCCTCACCAGCGCCGCGACAGGTATGTCTCCTTTCATGTGCTGTTTTGGCTATCAACCCCCCCTGTTTCCCGACCAGGAGCAGTCCGTGGCCACCCCGTCGGTGAGAGCACACGTCAGACGCTTGCGGGAGGTGTGGAGAACCGCCAGAGCCGCACTTACTCGCACGGCGGAAAGGAATAAACGGCTGGCTGACTGTCGTCGATCCCCGGCCCCCCGAATACCAACCTGGACAGATGGTGTGGCTCTCGTCCCGCGACCTTCCCCTCAGACTGAATCGCGTAAGCTGTCGCTTCGCTTCATTGGTCCGTTTCTCATCCTCAAAATTGTTAATCCCTCTGCTGTCATGCTCAAGCTCCCAGCCTCCCTCAAGATTCACCCCACCTTCCACGTCTCCCTTCTGAAGCCTGTTTCCTCCAGTGACCTGAGCCTGCCGGCCGTCGCCCCTCCTCCCCCCCGTCTCGTTGACAACCATCCAGCTTTCTCTGTGTCCAGGATCCTGGATGTGCGGCCTCGGGGTCGGGGTTTCCAGTACCTGGTCGACTGGGAAGGCTATGGCCCTGAGGAGCGCTCCTGGATTTCTCGGAGGCTCATATTAAACGACTCGCTGCTGAGGGACCTTTACGCGGTGCATCCGGACAAGCCTGGTAGGACGCCTGGTGGCGTCCGTTGAGGGGTGGGGGGGGGGGGCTACTGTGGTGATCCTGACTTCCTCAGAGGCTGCTCCCCTCCCCCGCCTGTGGCACTGAGGCTGATTACTTCCACCTGCGGCCAATCTACCTACTGGCCTATAAAACCACTGCAGACTTCAGCCTCAGCGCCAGAGTATTGTCATTTCTTTCAGATACTCCCAGATTTTGGATTGCCTTCATTCCTGCTTTTGGATAAGCAATAAACCTTGTTTAACCGCTTCCTTTGTCTGGCTGCTTTTGGGTTCAGTTCCTCCTGCACGTCACAACGAGCCTCCTATTGGATAATTAGTGCATGGGTGATTATCTTTCAGCTGGCAACAAGTTATTTAACCCCAACTGGTGCAATGAGTTGCTTCCCATTTCCTAGACAGGATGTGTCAAAAGACACATCCTGTGGTTGTAGAAAAGATGTTAGTCTGTTTGAGAAGGGTCAAATCATTGGCATGCATCAAGCAGAGAAAACATATAAGGAGATTGCAAAAACTACCAAAATTGGTTTAAGAACTGTCCAACGCATTATTAAAAACTGGAAGGATAGTGGGGACCCATTGTCTTCGAGGAGGAAATGTGGCCGGGAGAAAATCCTCAATGATCGCGATCGGCAATCACTTAAACGTTTTGGTGAGATCAAATCGAAGAAAAACAACAGTAGGACTCGGGGTTATGTTTAATAGTAAAAGTAAGATAATTTCCACATGCACAATGCGAAGGGAACTCAAGGGATTGGGACTGAACAACAACCGGAAAAAAAGGCTTCAATTTGCTAGGGAGCATAAAGATTGGACTCTGGAGCAATGGAAGAAGCTCATGTGGTCTAATGAGTCCAGTTTTACCCTGTTCCAGAGTGATGGGTGCATCAGAGTAAGAAGAGAGGCAGATGAAGTGATGGACCCATCATGCCTTGTTCCTACTGTACCAGCTTGTGGGGGCAGTGTTATGATCTGGGGTTGCTGCAGTTGGTCAGGTCCAGGTTCAGCAACAGTATGAGCTCAAAGAATGAGGTCAGCTGACTACCTGAATATACTGAATGACCAGGTTATTCCATCAATGGATTTTTTCTTCCCTGATGGCACAGGAATATTCCAAGATGACAATGTCAGGATTCATCAGGCTCAAATTGTGAAAGACTGGTTCAGAGAGCATGAGACATAATTTTCACATGTGGATTGGCCACCACAGAGTCCAGACCTGAACCCCATTGAGAATCTTTGGGATGTGCTGCAGAAGGCTTTGCCCAGAGGTCAGACTTTACCATCATCAATGCAAGATCTTGGTAAAAAATTAATGCAACACAGGATGGAAATAAATCTTGTGACATTGCAGAAGCTCATCAAAACAATGCCACAGTGAATGCGTGCCGTAGACAAAGCTAAAGGCGGTCCAACAAATTATTAGAGTGTATGACCTTTTTTTTTGGTGGCGACTTTTTTTATTTGGCCAGGCAGTGTATATTGAGGCTGATTAAAGCCCAAAGAATTTTTTTTTTTCTGTTGCTTTAGAGGGTTTGTCAATTAGTTAGTAAATTTTGACACTTTAAATATGATTCATTTTCACTGTATGTCCTAATTGAAGGTCTCAGTCAATCCCTGTAGTTATTCTCGTTATTTAATTCGACTGAAACATTGTAAATCAAGAAACTCACACACTTAACACAATGATATGGTTAAACTTAAATTTATGTCTTTGTTATTGTCCGGGCATGCTCGTGAGATGTTTAATGGGATCCCTCAGGAGGCAAAGAAGGATTATGTCTTGTTGAAAATGGCTATGGCAAGATGTTTAAGTCCTTGCCATGGCGATGAATGGAACAGAGTTGCTTTCACTGAAAGGAGGAGATTACCAAATGAAACTGCTCAGGAGTTTGGAAATGCTTTGCGTAGGCTGGTGATTAAAGCATATCCCACTGTAGAGGATCGTACTCGGGACTTATTGGCTAGAGACCAGTTTATTACCCATTTTACCACTGGGGACTTTCGTATTAGTCTTCGTGCAGCTAAACCTACAACACTGGAGTCTGCTATTCAGTTGGCTGCAGAGATGGAATTACTTACGACCTTGGAGCAAACTCATATTGTTCCTGATGCTAAAGTAAGGGGGGTCACAGAAGATTCCCGTAAAAATGACCGCTTAGATGCTTTGATGGGAACTGTTGAAAGTCTATGCCAAGAGGTTAAAACTATCCAGGCGGCTGTGCGGGGCTGCAGAAACCCTCAGGTACAGCAGCCTCTCAGAGTTCATCTAGGCCTCTTGGGAACCCTGATGTTGGCTCTGGAGCTGCGGCAGGTTCCACTTCAAGGCATAGGGTGAACAAGCAGGCTGGTGTGTGCTGGGAGTGTGGGTGTGATCGGCACCTCCGACGTGACTGCCCCTATGTGTCGGGAAACTAGAGGGGGTGGGCACAGCGGGCCAAATGCCTGCCCCCTCAACTAGGACCAAGATTTTAGCCTCTAATGATAAAATGGGTAGCCATGTAGCTGTTAAGGTGGGTGGAGTAGATTTCCATGTGTTGGTGGATAGTGGCGCAGATCGTTCCATCATTCCTAAAGAGGTGTGGATGTCTATTTCTAAGGGAAGAGGCAAGCTTACTGACTACTCTGGGAATGTATCAGCTGCTAATGGGGGGGGCATGCACATACTGGGAGTGTGGCAGACTGTTTGCCAGTTTGACTTATTGGCCTTGGTGACATAATTTCTTATCGCTGACATCCCCTCCACTGACATCTTGTTGGGTTTTGACTTTTTGTCTAAATATGGTGCTGTGGTTGACTATAAGGAGAGGGTGGTTCGGCTGTTGGGTAAAACCGTGCCCCTGCTAGCCCATGCGGATCTGGATAAACCTCGGACTGTGGTTATAAAATCTGACACCGCAGTTCTACCACGGAGTGAGGTTATCCTTCCTGGTGTCGTTAAAGGCCCCCTTGGTGAGGGTGTGGAAAGCCTGCTTGAACCCTCGGCTTCACTGTCTGATCACTGTGATGTTTTGGTGGCCAGAGTTGTGTGCCGGGTGGAGCAGGGGGTTGTTCCAATTCGTGTCATTAATGTCACTGATGAGAAGCTGGTTCTAAGGGAGGGTATGAAAGTGGGTACGCTGCATGCTGATGTTGAGTAACTGGATGGGTTTAAAGAGATTGAGGGGGGTACGAGTCGGGGGTCCTCCTGGTCTCTAGGCAACCTGGTTAAACAGTTGGGGCTGAGTCAGAAGGGGTTAGGGAATGCAGAACAGCAGGCTGCCCATAATCTGTTAAAAAAAAAACATCTTTCTGTTTTTAGTATGGGGGATACAGATTTGGGAAGGACCCCACTTGTTAGGCATACAATTGACACTGGGGATGGCAAGCCAATTAAGATGCAGCCTCGTCGAGTCCCTCTCCATTTACAGGAAGAGTGTTTGGAACACATTAAGCAGATGCAGGCAAGCGGTATTATACAGCCCTCTTGTAGTCCATGGGCTGCTCCAGTGGTTCTTGTGAGAAAAAGGGATGGAGGCCTACGATTCTGTGTTGATTATCGTAGGCTAAATGATCTCACAAGAAAGGATGCCTACCCCCTCCCTCGTATTGATGATGCTCTCGATAGCTTGCACAAAGCTTGCTGGTTTTCCACTCTTGATCTTGCTAGTGGTTACTGGCAGGTCGAAATTGACCCTAAGGACCAACACAAAACTGCCTTTATAACTCGGCAGGGGCTGTTTGAGTTTAATGTGCTTAGTTTTGGGTTGTGCAATGCACCAAGTACGTTTCAGAGGCTCATGGATGTAGTGTTGGCTGACCTGCAGTGGACCACTTGTTTGGTCTACCTAGATGACATCATTGTGTTTGGTCGTACATTCTCAGAGCATTTGTCACGCTTGGACGAAGTGTTGCTTAGGTTGCACCAGGCTAATCTGAAGGTTAAACCTTCTAAATGCAACTTATTTTCTACTCAGGTGCAATACCTTGGTCATGTAATCTCAGCAGATGGAATTAGAGCAGATCCAGCCAAGGTTCAGGTAGTGAAGGAGTGGCCCACACCTAAAAATCAGACTGAGGTCCGGAGTTTTGTGGGTCTGGCGTCCTACTACCGCCGATTTGTACAGGGATTTGCAGAGATAGCACGCCCCCTACACCAGCTAACTGAAAAGGGTAGGAGGTTTAAGTGGTCTGACGCTTGCCAGGATTCCTTTGAAAAGCTAAAAGCTCAGCTGGTCTCTGCCCCAGTTTTGGCTTATCCAGACCCTGGTAAACCTTTTATTTTAGACACCGATGCCAGTGATGCAGGCATTGGCGCTGTCCTATCACAGGAGGCTAATGGGGTTGAGCATGTTATTGCTTATGCAAGCAGAGCATTATCCAAGCAGGAAAGAAAGTATGCCACTACCAAGAAGGAGCTGTTGAGTATGGTGACTTTTACTAAGTATTTTAAGCATTACTTGTTGGGGAAGAAGTTTGTGTTGCGTACAGACCACAATTCTCTTAGGTGGCTACATAATTTCCAGGGCCTGGAGGGGCAGCTGGCTAGGTGGGTGGAGCAGTTGGCCAGCTTCCAATACAAAATAGTCCACAGGCCGGGAAAATTGCATGCCAATGCAGATGCCCTTTCAAGGTTACCTGCTTTTAGCACTGAGCTATCTTCAACAACCAATGCAGAGACTGTCGTAGGGGAACAGCCACCCCCAGAGTTGGGTGTGTGCTCTGTGCAAGAGGTGGATCTTAGAGTAAGAGCAAGCCAGGAAGTGGTTGAGGATGAAATGGTAAAGGCCCAGCATGAGGATGGGGAGTTGAGACAGTTGATTGACCTTAAGTCAAAGGGGCTGGTTCTCCCTGAGGGTTCGCCCTTGCAGAAGTATGCCTCTGTGTGGTCTCAACTGCAGATGATGGGCTCACATTTGGTCAGGGTGCCTCCAACTAATTCTGATGCATCTCAGGTTCAGGTTGTTCTCCCACAGACACTGGTTCCAGAAGTTTTAGCTCAGTTGCACAACTCTCCTACTGGTGGCCACTTAGGCGTACAGAAATTGCAGGGGAAAGTAAAGGACCGTTTTACTGGCTGGGTGGTTTGGTGATGTAAAAGAGTGGTGTAGACAGTGTGTTGAGTGTGCTTCCAAAAACTCAGGGCCGCTCCCTTGTGCCCCTCTTCAGACATCAGCTGCATCCAGGCCATATGAAAGAGTGGCACTTGATATTTTGGGCCCTTGCCTGAAACAGTTGGCAGGAACAAGTATGTTCTGGTCATAGGGGATTATTTCTCAAAATGGACCGAAGCCTATCCCATACCAAATCAGGAGGCCCATACTATAGCTAAAGTGCTGGTGGAGGAGTGGATATGTAGGTTTGGGGTTCCCCGTAGCCTCCATTCCGATCAGGGCCGTTCTTTTGAGTCTACATTGTTTAAGGAACTGTGTCAGCTTTTAAACATCCACAAAACAAGAACATCCCCATACCACCCCCAGTCAGATGGCCTTATTGAGCGGTTTAATCGCCACTGTTATGCATGTGTCACTGTTTGTAAAGGAAACCAATCCAACAGGGATACCCTATTACCTTATGTGATGATGGCCTACCGTAGCAGGGTTGCATGCTAGTACAGGTTATACCCCATATAAGGTATTGTTTGGGCGGGAGATGGTTCTTCCAGTAGACGTAATGCTTGATGTGGGAGACAAGGAAGCATTTCCTTCAGCCAGTGCTATGTTGGCCATCTAGTTGAGACACTGTCGACGGTGGTAGATGCATGAGAAGGCATCAGGCTAATGCCTCCAACCGACAGAAGGCTAACTTTGACTTCAGAGTGAGTTTTCAGTACTACTCTGAAGGAGAGCTTGTGTGGGTACTAAATAAAGCCAGGAGGAGAGGACTATGTCCCAAGTTGCAGAGGCGCTTTAAAGGCCCTTATAAGATAGTGGAGAGAGTCACTGGAGTGTTGTATCGTGTGGCACCAGTAGGGGGAGGGACCGAGACCGTTTTACATTTTAATCGCCTAAAACCTTATGTTTCCCCTTGTACAGGACTGCTGTCAACAGCTCAAGATGTGAGAGTTGATCCCTAAATGAATGGAGGAGTAGCTGATGGGGTGTCACCAGTGCTCCTGGATGGCCGTATGGGTGAGGACATCCCCGGTGGAGAGGGAGGCATTCGCATGCCAGACGGTCCCCAAGCAGAAACAGAAGTTGTGGCATCCCAGGAACAGGAGCCACTACCCCCAAGACAGGAACATGTTCCACTGGACTCGGCAGAGGGAAGGCGCCCTGCCCGTGAGAGAAAAGTACCTTCCTGGTTAAAAGATTATGATTTTTCTTAAAGACTCGAGGACGAGTCTTCTCGTTAGGGGAAGGGAGGAGTAGTGTGAGTGTGTGGGGGAGACCGATGAGTGATGTTTTGCACCTGTGGAGAGTGATTGGACTCAATTGTTTGGAGCCAGAGGGGATAAAGAGGAGAGGAGGAGGAGTAACGAGGAGCCCAGAGGTTGGTGTGAGAGCCAGACCAGAAACTGCTGTCCTGAGCTGCGATTGAGGTGGGTGGGTGCTGTTCGCAGCTTGTAGTGCTGCCGGCAGTGAAGACAGCTGAGCAGGGGAGCTGCATCCTGTTGGTTAGGAGGGGAGGTCTGATACCTAGTGATGGTGAGATGAAGCCCCGTGAAGCAGTGTCACACATTGGCCAGATGGTTCGAGAAATGGTACATTTCTTGCTGCTTCATATGCACATGACACCACCTACTGGTCAGGTTTATAATCACAGCCAGCTGAATCTTAAGATGTGATGCATTGAATTTATGTATCAGTCATGGCTCTTGCGAATGACTGTAAATAACAAAATGTGTATGACCAAATAATTGGTCTACATAAATGATCAAGTGCATAAAATATTGTCTGAAAAGTAATCTCTGTTTAATGTTTCCCAAAGTAGTATCATAAGAACTGGGCAGACACGCGTCAAAAGGGTCGACGAGCCGGGAGTCGAACCTACGAAAACTATGTTACCTGTACACGGGCCGCCTGCCCTAACCACTGCGCTACTGGAACAACAGAGTTTGTGCTGGCAGAGAACAGTAAAAATTGTTTGTGGAACTACGGAGGGAGTACAATCGATATGCTTTGGACAATGACGACCATTAAAGGGGTTATTTTATGTATATTTATTCAGAAATAGCAATATTTCCACAGTTTTTTGGTTTTAACCGATTCTTTTTTTTTTTTTTTTTTTCCAATCTCTCCAGCCTTGGAGAACACCATTTCACATGGCACATTTTTATGCTGGGCTGCATAAAAATGTTTGTGCCATCATGTACAAACTATATACTGAACTACCACAAACTATATACATGCTATCCAGATTCTAGTATCCAAGCTATCCAAACTCTATCCACACTCTGAACTGACCGCAACTCGCCTACAAAAACCCACTTTTTGAATGGAGCCTGTGGCGTTTATAAAGCTGTCAAACCCCATTTCTTGAGACAAGAAATGAACCACTTCCCGAAGCAGTCACGTGGTACAGCCAGGCGGTGAAGCTTCGGACGTCATCACTTTTGGCTCCTCCCCAAATGAAGCGACTCTTGATACGCGCTTCACGGACACGCCCCCTCATTTCTCGATACGCGCTTCGGGGCTTCGCTTCACTCATAACATCACTACTGATACCTCCTTTAGGTAGCCAGGGATTGGGGATTAGTTCGTGCCTCACCACTCTCCTGGACTACATCTCTCCATCTCAGTGGGTCCAGACGACATCCAGCCTTGCCTAGCACATCTGCCCTGCCTGTGGTGGTGCATCTCAAGTAGCCGGGTCGCCCTTCCTGCTCCGTGGGAGACGTCAATACTCAACCCCATGGGGGGGTCTTGTCACTAGACCCGGGCAGGATAAGTCAATTTATTTTAATCACATCCATGATTGTTTGTCTGTCATTATAGCTTGTATATGTCTTTTTAAATAGGTCTTAATCAATTGACAGTTTGTGAGAGGGGCTCTTTTAAGGTGGCCACCAGCCAGTTGGGCAGTATTCTGCTTCCCTTTTCGTTTGTTAGGAGTGGGTTCTGTCTTGCTTGCAGTTGCAGTGGTCCTGAATAAAAAAAGGGGGACATAGCCAAGTGTATCCCCCAGTTTGTAGTGTCTGGTTGCTGTGCAGTGAGCCTAGTGTGCAGTGCCTCGTGTAGGGTGTTTAACTCTCTCCTTTGCTTGCAGTGTTGGTGTGCAGGAGTGCGGAGTTACTGCCTGGCCTGCTGGGGCACCCTTCTCAGCCCACTACTCCAGACCTTTTAAAGGAGCGACCGGTTTTTTGAATAAAGATTTCTTTGTGGTATTTCTAATCTAGCTGCGGCGAGTGCTTCTTTGCCTCTGACACCGGACCAGACCGGATTAACAAGGGTGGTGGCAGCTTAATTCTTTAAATCTAGAAATTTATTACATATATATATATATATATATATATATATATATATATATATATATATATATATATATGTATATATATGTGTGTGTCAGATAAATGGCAGATTTCCATGATTAAACTAGTTCAGATGTCACATCAAATTAAGAAATTGTTCTGATTTGTCCTTTCAAGTTTATAATGTTCCATAAATCATGACTTATTATTCCAAAGCTGGTAATTATAAACAATGCATGCAACAACTCTTGCCTAGCACGGTTTTTCACACTGTCCAGCCAAGATATCCATTTTCTCAGCTGGTGATTGGATGTAGCCTAAGGTAGAACAAGACAGCTCAGGTGTTTCCAGTTTGGACAACGAGGCCGACCAGTTCCTCAGTTCCTCTGGTCCCGGAGCCTTTGATCTGCTGGCGCATGCGCATGTCTGTTGCTGCATGAGGCCCTGGGGGAGAGAGCGCTGGAAACATCCTCACGTTTCTAACGCTCTTCTTGGGAGGTCACCATACATATAGATAAATAAAAACCAGCGAACAGAGACCATAACTAACATATCTGAATGTTTCACGGTGTTTTTGTCAGGAACCCCTCGGTTGCAAATTCTGAACTTTATCAGTGCAGAGCCCTAATGCATAATTCAAATATTTCCACTAGATGGCACTGTAGGATCGGAATTAGCCATGTGTTCACTTGCGACGACACTTGATTTCATGGTTTTAATTAGAAGTGTTTGTATTATTAAGTTTAACTAAATTCATGCCAGTGAGGGAAAATAAATCTTCCAGTGACTGAAAGTCTCTTTAAAGAGTCATTGTGGATCTTTATAACTGTGGGCAAGAAGGATCTCCTGTCGTGCTCTGTGTTGGAGCGGATCTGAGTACATACTGGAGATCTGGAGCGGATACTTCGGGTACACTGTACTACCAAGCAAAATATTGAGCTCTGTTCACCCACACTGTGTTTCAGTGACCTGCAGGAGGCACCAAACACACACACGCATACATCACATGCATCTTGTGCTGTCCATGTTTTATTTAGAAATGAACAATAATAATTTAAAGAGAAAAAAAAAACAGAATAAAAAATAAAGACTTCACATCCTGACTCACATCCTGCCCTTATTAGCATAATTTATGTCCTTGTGGCAGAGGACACACCTTTTTAAAAACCCCACTTTGTTACCATATGAACCACATGTTTCACATTACTATACTCTGTTTGCACGAGTTACACTCTGCTGTGATAAACCTAAAACACTTTTAGCACTTCTACTTCCCTATGATTAGAGTAGGCTACTATCAACAAAGTACAAATATAATGTAAATTCACCAAACACTACACAAGACCAATGTTGCAGACTGAAGAAACTCATTTATTTCTCAACACGCCCAAAATGTTGACATGGAGATTCATAATACTGTAACAAAACGTCACTTGCAAGATCACACTGCTCTACAAAATCATGCCGCAGTCGTTTCACCCTTTCGGAATTACACTCGAAAGGCACTCGATAAATTTGCTTCATCTGAATATGTTGTTTTTTTTTAGGATGTGTGCCAGTGTTGATGTTGAGACCTGAGGGATATTGTTGAAAATGGCGTGGTTGACAATGTTAGCTTGGAGCTGATTGAGTGTTATAGTATTGCTATCATACTGCCGTGAAGTGTGCTGATTAAAAGATGACAATGCGTTAAGTTTATATATGACGACGGATCCACTGCACTTACCTCACAGGTGTGGGCCATGCGTCTCAAGTGATGTCCATGAGCAGTCTGTGTGCACGAATTGCAAAATCGAGAGTGCAATTTAATAAACCGTGCGCACAGATTGAAAAACTGAGAGCACAATTTAGTAAACCACGGGCACAGATTTTTATTGGCTTTATTTATGTATTTTTTTTTACCTACTGGCACTTGCTGGGCTCCGTAAAAAAATAATGCAATTTGTAGTCCAGAAAATATGCTACTTGAACATAATTATGTTGTGATTAAGATAACTGAAACCCAAGTATTTGTACATCTGATATGTCATATACTTTTGCGATTATTTATATCTCTATGAGCAACTTAGTTTATATCGTTGAAATTTGCAAGACTTTAAAAAACTAAATACACTCATACTGTCTCAGCATAGGTAGCTTGATTTGATCATTTGTTCACTCTTTGTTTAGAATCTTATGTAGACTGACACCATTCACAAGCTTCATCTTCTCCAAATAATGCCAAATAATTCCTCCATCATACTGGCAGAAATACCAATATGATGGAGGAACATAAACAAGTTACAAGAATAACTGCCCTCAGCAACTCATGGAGGCTGTTGAGGAAGGTGAAAGCAAAGGTGAGCAATCATTTCAAATGAAATTCATTTAACTTTGGTGGACCATGTCATCACTCATGGCCTCACCAGGATAAGAGGCAGGATGCCAAAGGATTTTATTGTGATGATAAACTTTTTCAGTGCATTACAAAATCCTTGATGAATAATAATTTAACTTTTTTTTTAAATTAACATCATAAATCTCCCCTCTTGATTATTATAATTCTCTTGATATTGTTGATTGCAAGTGATTAATGTCTTCCTCTGAAAGTGCATAATGTGGGAGGGGACATGATTTTTTCTTTGTGTAGATCCATTGTGATCAAGTTAGTTCACTACTCCTCCTGCATCCAGTTATATTGCATATTAAGAGTCTGATATAAAATGATGCCTCCTACATCTTCTCTGTACAAGAACAAACTAGCCTGTACATGTATTGATGCGAAGAAACTGAAGCTACATTAGTTTGAAATGTCCTGATGTACTTTATGTAGCATTGTACCTGTTGTGCAAAAAAACAACATAGTTTTAAACAACCTGGTGACTAAAACATCTGAGTAAAACTGAGGATAAACTTAAATAAAAATACTTGGCTATGACTGGAATTCAGTGAATTTTAATATCCGTTTGCATGCAAAGGGGTCACCTTACACCTCGGCATAATACAAATGGATTAAAAAATAGAACTAAAATATACTAGACAAAATATATGAAGCACTCAGAAATAACATCTTGCAGGTGTGAAAGAGAGTGGGAACTAAGAGAAATCAGTCACAATAAAAAGCCCTTGACCGGAACTTAGCATACGACTGTAAACATAGTCAGTCAGGAACAACATCGTGGAAGATAATGTTTACGTTCCAATGGTAACGGTATTCCCCCTCATAATCATCACACATCTTGGCTATTGCTGCTTTTGTATATACAGCAAGTGTGGCTCTTTCTCATCTTTGTCACATGGAATTAAAGGTGTTATTCCTTTTTTCTCCCCTCAAAAGCAAACTATAACATGGACTAATCTGACCACAGAAAATATTTTCACCATTTTTCTATCTTTCTGAAATGAGCTTACTACAGCTTTATTAAAAAGGAAAGTCATAAGCCTTACCTTAAATGTAGAGAGGGAGTCTGACTCATGGACCGAGGCTGGAAGTTGGTTCCATAATAGACAACTAGAGACTCTTTTTCTAGACAGATTCCTGTCTTGTGTCAAATGTTTGATTTTTGACCATTAACTAAATAAATGTGAGTTTAGTAAGGCAATTGTCACTGTCAGTGTTTATGTTTTTTTTTCTGAACCTGAAAAAATAGAGGGCTGCCAGGACCAGGGAACTGCATTCTCAAAGTCATGACAATCCTGTGACACGCAAATTGATGTTTAGGGCCGAGCAGGTCAGTAAGAGATGTTACAACTACACTGACGTTCCTAAAGAAAACAAAATAACGCAATAGTTTCCAAGCATCCTGATAAACTTACGAAACTCATGTCTGGTCTGTGGAGCAGGAAAGTTGTCTGTTGCTGCAACTTTAGCATCAGTACACAATTCCCTGGCCAACATATTTCCCCTAAATATGTGACTGTTGAGGATTAGGTTTAAATTCGGACCAGACCCAGAAACAAGATGAGGCAAACAGGTGAACGTAGGTGGTTTATTTACAACAGTAGTGTCTGAAAACAGGAGATTGATGTTCTTGACATGAGTGTGGAAATCCAGTCCTCCACCAGATGTCACTGTTCTTCCTCATAGTAAAGCCCTGAAGCTATAAATTATTTTTGATTCAAAATAAAAGAATGCCTCAAAGCTTCACAAGGCTCCATTCACTATTTTTTAGTTAAATGTGTGACTTTATATGTATAAGTAGAAGGCTGCAATGTCTTCACAATGTGAATGTTTAAATAAATTGATTAGTTCTTTGTTTGGGGTCATCTTTTTATGAGATGTCTTTCACCTTTGGTAGAGTGATGTGTGATTTCATGTTTAGATGGCACACAAGGCACACAGCCGAAAGAAATGACTTTTGTCTGGCTCAGACTTAACAATTAACCTGTAGCTGATGCAGTTTCAACTCCCACCCTGTGACTCTTTGCTGCATGTCTTCCCCGTTCTCTTTCTGCCCTGATTTCCTGTCTGTTTTTCTCTCTCTCTGTCTGTCTCACTGTGAATAAAGGCCACATATACCACTAAATAATAATAATTGGGTGCATTTGTGTAATTTTTAAATATTCTGGCTGTTTGTGGTTGGGACAGCAGTGTCAATCTCACCAGCCAGCAGATACGCCACCTCTGAGTAGCGGTAAAATACCCAAAGCTTTGCTCTGCATTGATCAAAGAGGTGTTTCAAAACAGCTGCGCATCACAGGCTCGATACAGCATTGAAACATCAGTTTCAAATGTCACATCCTTAATTTTAAACAAAACTACTAGAATAAATGTAAACTGAGACTGTACAAAAGTTAACTAAATGTGCAAGCTACAAATAGAACTAATGTATTGTCAAATAAGTGTCATCATATTATAAAACTGTTCTGTGTATATTTGATTGCTCAAATCATAAATTAATGTACCTGCAACCAATAAACTATGATTAATGTAAATTTAAGTAATATGGACATTCAACGGAGGTGTGTGGCAGCAAGTGCAGCCATCACAGTAACAGATATATTTATTTCAGTGCTCTATCTGCTCACTGTTTGAGTCCAGGATAAGTCCCCCAGTACTGCCTTTTGTTAAAACGTCATTTTTGTGTTTAATTTTGAACATTTATTGTACACACACACATACACACACACACACACACACACACACATCTATATATACAGACACGCATTACGTAATTAAGTTGCCGTGACACCAGTTCAGTCATGACATCACATTTTTATTAAAGAACTCAAACAATTCATCTCAATTTTAATGGAAAAGAGTCAAAAACAAAACAAAATAAAATAACTAAAAGGCTACTACAGCTGACATCAGATCATGGATCACCAGCTCCATTAAAAAAGAAAGTATTGATTGATAATAAATAGATATAAACCTTAAAGGAGGCACCAGGTTGCCACCACATGACAAAAAAGAAATAACAAAAAAAAAAAAAAAAAACAACTTAACTGACCTGTCTATAATCAAGCAGAAAAGAATGTATCAAGTGCAGTTGTCAAATGAGAAAGAAGATGATTGAGAAGAACATTGAGTCAGACCTGAAAATGATTCAACCTGCACTCTAAACATGTAGAAATTGATGAGGTATGTTTCAAAGAATTTACAAGTGATTCACTATTTTCTCTCCTATTCCTACATCAGCATCTAGAATATTTCACTAAAATGAAGAATTTGACATGTTGATTGATCTGTGGATCAATCTATCTATCTATCTATCTATCTATCTATCTATCTATCTATCTATCTATCTATATATATATATATATATATATATATATATATATATATATATATATTTATGGATCACAACTCAGTTGGCTTTTCCAGTGGTTGAATCCTGTGGTCAGGTTTTAACAGACGCATGATTATAGCATCAACCTCTAAATCACCATCATTCTTTGTTCTGAACTATTTAAACAAAGAGATGAATCCTTTTGCAATATATTTTCCAGCTTTTTCCAGATAATAGAAAGGATTATGGTTCTCAGCTTGTGTTCTGGCCTCAGTTTCATATTTGGACTGCAGTCGCTCTTTTTGGTATCTGACTTCCTTTTCATGCTGCTCTTTTAAGTTATCCATCATAGCTGTCATCCTCCTTTCATTTTCCTCTCTCTCCCTCTCCCTTTCTGCAGCTCTCCTTTCCATCTCCCTCTTTCTCTCCTCATCCATTTCCTTCCTCCCTCATCCTCTTCTTCTCCTCCTCTCTCTCCTTCCTGTCCCTCTCTTTCTCAGCCTGGAGTTGCTCATTCATTCTCTGAAGCTCTTTTTGATATTTTTCCTGGAGTTTTCTCTCCATTTCTTCTTTCTCTCGACGTATTTTCTCCTCTTTCTCTTTCAGGATGCGTTGTTTCTTCTCTTCTATTGCCCTCTCTGCCTCCTGGAACATCTCGTTGGTGTAGTGGCTTCCTCCGTTTTCTGCACGATATTTCTGATCTTCTGGAGCAGCTCAGTGACCTGAGGCTTCTTATCTTTCAGCTTGTTATTGAAGACATGATACTGGCCGTTACATCTGGACACAAGCTCCTGTAGCTCTTCACTTTCAGACAAGAATTCTTCAATAGTAGTGTCTTCGAGGACGTCTCCATGAGTGAAGAGAACCATGCTGTATTTGTCTGCAGCCTGGCCAAAGATTTCTTGAATCCTTTGTACTGTCTGCTTTTCCTCCTCAGTGAACCTGCCCAGTGCAATGACCACCAAGAAGATATGAGGTCCAGGAGCAGCATAAGAGACACACTGGCTCAAATCTTTGGTTGTCTTATCCTCACCAAACCTGGTGTCAAACAGGCCTGGGGTGTCAATGACAGCAACTTTCTGTCCATCCACTAAAGCTTTGTCTTTAGCACAGTCCACAGTCATAGACTTGGCACTGCATTTGGAGTGAAAGCGGGGCCATCCCAGAATGGTGTTTCCAGTAGCACTCTTCCCTATTCCAGTCTTCCCCACCATCACAATCCTCAGCTCCTCATTATTCATACATTTGGATCCTGTGTGAAGGAATGTTTGAGACTGCATTAACACCTGTATTAAAGATTAACAAATGAATCCCCTTTCTAAGAAACAATACGGCAAAAAGGTAAGTAAAATTCTGTATAAAAAGGATTCTATGTTATTTCACAGTTATCGTTTCAAAATGTATACAAGCATCTGTCTGCAGGAGATCACATGACATCAAACTGGACTCAGCAGGGATCACTGTCATACCACATTAACTCTAACACATGGAAATAAAATCCCATCTTACCAAAGCTGCTGTCCATATTTGACTTGAATTGGGTTCTGTCCACGTTTGGCTTGAAAATGACTCTACAGCTGAAGTAAAGAAGCAGAGATCTCAGTGGTCATGCTTTGTCTCCAGTACTGGCTTTATATACAGTAGCTCTCTAGCTTCCACTAAACCACACCCACGTCGTTAAAAAAACTAAAGGAGAAACTCAAGTTTTATTGTCCGTCTCTTATCAGGAGGTTTGTGGTTTGATCCCTGGCCTCTGCAGAACACGTGTCAGTAACACTGAGCAAAGATTTTCCACTGATATGTGTTTACTGTGTGCGTATGACAAATAACAAATAATGCAGGAATTGAGAAAAAAAAAAAAAAAAAAACTTCATGGAGTCCATGACAGCTGCATATAAGTTTGGGTGAATGTCTTATCTGGAGGTGGTGCTTCTTTAGTTTTGTTGATCACTCATTGTTAACGCACAGGTTAAAGAAGTGTTGAATATTATTTCAGATCATTCTGATATGTTCTCAAAAGATTTTCAAAATAACTGGGAACTTGTTCACCTTTATTCACTCTTCCAAACGCTTTCCAAGAAATGGGAGCACTTTATCAGAACTGTAGACAGCGCAGTCCAGGACTTTCATTTTCTCTCAGGCAAACACAAAGTACAAAGGACCTTAAAGGAAAAGCTTTCAGTTCTTGTAAATAGTTGAGGGTGGCTGGTGTGATATGAACATGACATCATACACTCTTCAGCGAAAGTCTCCATCTTTCCAGAAAATATTTTTTATCAGGTTCATTGATGTGCATTGTTGTCAGTCTCATGGTAGAAAAAAGAATCTGGACTTTTACTGAGATGTAATTTAAACTTTGTGTGGCTTTAATCACATCTCTTCACAGTTCTGAATAATTAAAATTCAATTAGGTTTCCTCTAACGCTACAAGACATTAAGGGCCTGATTTACTAAGATCCTAAATAAAGAGTACTAAATTGCGTGTGCACTGAAAAAGTTTGCGCGTGCTGTTGTTGTGTGTTTTGCGGGTGATCAACTAAGAATGCTTGCGCAATTGATAACGGGTGCAAACCGCAGTATTTAAATGAGGTGTTGCGTGTCTTACGGTTTGCGCCATGGAGAGTCTGGATGGAAAGCAGGATAGATGCAAGCGCAAAATGAAATTTGACGAGTTGGAGTTAGAGATATTAGTGGAAGAGGCAAATAAACACATTCATGAACTACAGCAAAGAAATTTAAACATTACCAAAAGAAACGCAATATGGGAGGAAATCTGCGATAGAATAAATGCAGTTGGTAAAACAAAAAGAACGGCAGATGAGGTTAAAAGAAGGTGGCAAGATATAAGGCGAAGAACTAAAGAAAAAGTGGCCTTTAATAAAACTTCGGCAAACAAGACAGGTGGAGGGCCTGCGGAGGAGATGCCTCTAACCAGCATTGAGCAGCAGGTGCAGCTCACCTTCTGCGAGGAGCAGATAAGTGGGATACTGGGGTATGACACGCTAGAGCCAACTGCAGAACAAGGTAGGCGCACGATAAGAAACACTTTTTTCTCCATGAAAACACGTGATTTATTTATTATCACAAATAAAAAAATGAATGTGCCTCCTGTGGCAACCTTTTGCTGAATAATACTCGATTTAACATTCAAATAAGATATTTCTCCTTTTGCATGTGCTTGTGACCAGCTCCAAATCAGCCCTTAACTCATTCAACAGCTCCAAGATGGAATCGCTAGATAGTCGATATGTTTCAACTATCTGGTTTACATTCATTCCAAACAAATTTACACGAGTCCGAAAGACTCTCTCTCTGCGTATTCTTTGATTTTGGCGATGTCGCCTCCTTGCCACAATAACAGCAGCCATCGGTGCGTAATGCTGGGCAGATTAGCACCTTCCTTTCGAACGTACTAAATACAGACGCAATCACAATCCCCGCAATTACTTTCAGGGTTGGTAAATCTCATTGTGTGTGGTAAATGAACCTATTTGCATTTTCCCCTCCCAGTATTTAGCGCTTTCTGGCGGGTACGCCCCATATTGATTATTCATCAGGGCAAAAGTACTAAATGAACAGCGTGTGCTATTTTGCTCATTTGAGAGGCGCAGTCCTCTTTGCACACTGTTAGTAGATCAGCTTGCACATTGGTTTGCGGGTGATGTCAAGTTTGCACACGTTTTTACGCACGCAAACCTTTAGTATATCAGGCTCTAAATGTATTTATAACTCATTAACCAATCACAAATGTTCTGCTAATTGCAAAACCTCAAACTCGAAAAAAAACCCATATATTTAACAATAAAAGTGTAATCGTACAGTATTCAATTAGACTGCACACTTGAAAGTGTAAAAGTGCTACTGAAGGGCTGAAATGTGGACAGGGAACAAGAAAAAAAGTCCACAAAAGAAGTCTAAGTTGTGACTTTTACATAAAACAGATTACTAAGCAAAGATAAAGCATCATTTGTACAACTTTAAATAAGACACCTAGAGGATAATTATCTACAAGTTGCTGTAAAAGAAAATAGAATGTAAAAGAAAGTCTTTCAACAACTGAATTACATTTTCAAAAGAGTTAGCAAAAACAGAAGATTTTAAGTTACATAAAAACTGTGTTTGCTGTTGTAATTATGATGTATCCCTTTCATTTGATCTCTCAACTGAGAGAGCCAGCCAAAATCAGGAGTGTAGTTTCTATTCATAGAAGAAAAACTATTGAAAGACTGCAGTAAACTAAGGATCTAGGGTTTACTGAGCTGATGCTTAATCCAATTACCTACCAAATATATCCTGCAAAGTTCCTGTGCTTTTCCAGTTTTGAGTTTGTGGTCTGAATCTGACTGCCCATTTTGAAGCTGGTTTTAGATGACTGGGTCTGCGGCCCAGAATGAAACTGGGCCTCCCTTCTCTCTTTAGTGGTTTGATTTAGAAACCTGTGGTATTAAGGTTGTGTTGAGCCATTACGGCTTATAGATACTTTTTTATGTCATGGGTTGCTTGAACCATTGTCTAATAATGCAGCCTCTAAATTAGCCAGCGTTTAATATATGAGCCGTAACAATTTACACTAGGAAACTGTCAACAAATAGCTAAATTTAGTTATTCGTCCTTAATCGAGTATATGGAGACATTAACCTTGCTTTTTTTTTTAAACTCCTTTTGATGTAAATGATGCATGACCAGGAGCAAAACAGCCCACTGAAATCATAAAAAAACATGCTTCTCTGTAGTGTAATTTAAGTGTGAATATTTATGGCCTCAGATATAATTACTGCTCTGGTGTTCTGTGGCAGTGCGCTCTAACATTCTGTTAATTGAACTGCCGAGAAAAATCACTGGTCAAAATAATATCCTATTATCTTGTGCTAATTAAAAACTCTTGACTATGTTCAGTCACTACACTGGCGCAAAATCAGAATAGCTTATTTCTAGAGTGAGAAATCATTTTCATGATACTTGTACTATGTACTAATGGCTGGGCACAGTCTGGAAAAGTCTCCAGTCAGTCACAGGAATTTCACTCAGAGAAAGAATATTCACATCGACCTAGGAAAGGTTTTCAAATCACGGTTAATCTGAGATGTGTGAGTGTGTTAAAAAGTCTAATCTGCCAGGAAAACTGCTGGGCAATGCCGTGGTTTGATTGGTTTAAACACAACGAGCAACAAGTGGAAGTCTGTGGTCTGCATGCTCTTTTCTCGCTCCAGTTAAAACGCACAGTCAAAAAAAATGACCTATTCTGACATTTCATATACAGTGATACTTCTATTTACGAACGTTTCAACATACGAAATTTTTAGGTTACGAAACGCCTCAAAGGGAAAAAAAGCCAAATGACATCTTTGGATGACAGACATAAGTGTCTTTAATACATTCATTAGGTAAACGAGCTCCAAGAGAAAAAGCACCCTCTACCATACGTGTTGAATGCAATAGGAACAAAAATATTAAAAAACTAAATCATTAACCAAATTGGTAAAATGCTTCCAAATGTGAATTCAAGTGTCGTGCTAGTTAACTTGTATCTTGGCTGTCCTTTAGTATGCTTGATCCCCAGAGTTTAGTATAGAGAGTGAAGGGGTGAGTGGTCATTCAGTATCTGCTCGAGATATCTGGAGTCGAGTATCTAGTTTGTGGTTCCAATGAAATTATACTCTTGTGCATTTTTGCTACCCTGAACTATAACATCCACATTATAAAATGAAGCAAATAAAATCTAAATATTTTATTGTATTTTCATTCCCACAGATCATTTCCAACATGACTATTTGTAAACTTTACAACTAAGTACTACTACCATAATTCATTATTTGCTTTTTCTTCTACATTTTGTAATAACAAGAAGTTTCTCTAAGAATTCTGATTTATCAAATCTTGCCCAGAGAAAAAGTTTCCCCATTTAAAATTAACAAGCAAAGAATAAAAAACATTCTCCTGATTTTCCTCCAGCTGTAGTTTTCTGTTTGTTCATGAAGCCCATAAATCTTAAAGTGGAACATGTAGTGAGATCATCAGCTTATTTTGTGTGTAGATTCCCTCCTTATCCATCCTGTTTTACTGCAAGACTGTGAAGCCGCTCTGATAACAGCATGCTTTCTCTCACTCACCCCTCCCTCCACCCTTTACAAGAAATGGCAGTACTTCTTTCAAATCAGCTACCTGGATATTGATTAATCTGGATACGTGCTGTCCCTATGCCGTCAAACTGCAACTACGTTTGTCAGATGTACCGTAAAGAGAACAGTGTTATGTCCTGCCTGTTGGTTGATAAAGTATCATGATCTTCCTCTTGGAAACTCCCAGTTTCTTCTTTGACCCTGTCTACAGTGACCAGAATTAATAAAGCATTCAAGTCTGTGCTTTCTGTTTGTCTTTTATTTCTGTAAGGTCAGGCAACATAAAGAAGGAAAAACAAACAAACAAACAAAAAAAAACACTGAACATGAAGCATTGGAAGAAATAGGTCTTTTTGGTTGTTACTTTTAGGAAACATTTCTACCAGAAGATCAGCTGACAGCTGGAAAGTGTCTCCTACAGTGCAGCATGGGCTGACCTGAAGAGAGGAATCAGAGAGGCCAAGTCAAGCTGCAGCACAAGGACTGAGGTCTCGCTGGAAAGTAAAAATAGGAGGCAGGTAGGGGTGTAACGGTACATGTATTTGTATTGAACCGTTTCGGTACAGGTAGGTCGGTTCGGGACGGGGGCGTACCGAACGAGTTTCCACACGGACATATTAAGTAGAGGACCGCAAGTTGTGGAGCAGAGCGCTGCAGCCGCACATGCGCAGTTGTGCGCACACCCAGTGTTGCCAACTTAGCGACTTTGTTGCTATATCTAGCGCCTTTTCAGACCCCCCTAGCGACTTAATTTGTAAAAAGCGACTAGCGACAAATCTAGCTACTTTTTCTGGTGATTTTGAGACTCACGCGCACTCAAACCGCTAGGTTTGAAGCATCACTTGGCTGCTGTCTGCCTCACGAGCCGCGCTTCTCTCTCTCTCTCTGCCGGGCTCAGTGCACAGCCAGCGTGAGTTTCTGTGTGTAGACTGGGCGCGTGTCACCACATACACAGGCGAGGCGACGCGCGTGCACACAAACACCCTAATCAGTGGTAGAGAACGCTGGCTTCAAACACATGATAAATGAAATTGAGCCTGGATATCAATTACCTTCTCGTCCACATTTTAGCCAGAAAATCATACCGGGACTTTATGAAAGAATAAAAAGATTAGTTTTTAAAGAAACACCCTGAGCCTTATTCATGTTATTTAATCTGACTAACAACTTGAAACTGTTCAGTGTTGCAACTGTTCAATTTTGCACATCAGATGGATTATTTTTTTAAGCAAAAGTCTGAGCCAATGTTATTTTTATTTTGTTTTTCAAAATATCTACATTTTAGAATATTGTATTTATATTTTTGAGCAGAATTCTAACTTTGTATAGGCTAATGTTCCTATTGTTAAAAAGCACAAAAGTGTGTTATAAACAACTAGCACATTTATATTTTGCATTTATGTTTCTTCACTAGGATTTTCAATCTCTCCCTTTCCCCGTCCTCTGTCCCATCATGGCTCAAGTCCTCCACCATCGTCTCTCACATTAACTTAGAGGTTCCATGACAGGCTGTGAAACAGAAATTAAGTCTGTGGTGGATCAGTTGATGGAATCTGGCAAGTTCTCTGTGCCTAGTGGTGATTCTGCTGTGCCAGTTCGAGATACCCCGCTGGTGGTGGGGGCAGCGTCTCACCCGTCTGCTGCAGCTGCTGGGGTGGTTTCTGAGGGAAGTGAGTGGGATGGGACACTGGTTACTCTTCCTCGATATGATCCACTCTCTTGAGTGGATGCAGCTTGGTTGAAGGTTTGTTTGGCCCGTCTCAAGATGGAGGCTCAGGAAAAAGCACAGGCTAGGCAAGCTCGATTAGAGCTCAAAGTTAGGAAACTCGAGATTGAGACTGAGATAGCTGTGAAGTTGTGTCGGCTTGAATTGAATGTTTAGGCTTGAGCGATGACTGTCTTAGCGGCTTCCTCTGCTGTATCGATCACAGCATTTAATGTTAGGAAAAGCATTACTCTAGTACAGTGGTTCTTAACCTGGGTCTGATCGAACCCTAGGGGTTTGGTGACTCAGTCTCAGGGTTTCGGCGGAGGTCGAGACATGTACCTGACGCATATGATTCATGATGACACGTCCCGCTTGGCCATCACTGGCTACAGGTGATCACGTTGCATTGCTTGGCCAATCTGTGCTGCAGAGAATTTTGTGAGCTCAGTAGTCCACTTATGACTGTCTTGATGGTACATGTGATTTCCTTAATATTTTAATCCGTACTAACTATGTTGAGCAAAAAAATAAAGTGGTCAAACGACTATGTACAATATAGATCAGCCTTTCTCAACCGGGGTGTCGCGGCACACTGGGGTGTCGTCTGACTGCTTCAGGGGTGTCGTCAAAAAAAATGACCTATTCTGACATTTCATATACAGTGGTACCTCTACTTACGAACGTTTCTACATACGAAATTTTCAGGTTACGAAACGCCTCAAAGGGAAAATATTGCCTTTCGTTACAAAAGAAATTTCAGGATACGAAAGGCAAAAATACAGTAGCGCTGCTAATCGCAGCTCTCAGAGTTTACCGAACGTAAACATAGCTGTCGGCTCTGTATCTCGGTTTGAAAGCGGTGCGTCCGAGCTGCTCTGCCATTGGCTATCGCTTAGCATCTTCCTGGCATCCCATTGGCTAGGAGGGCCCCTTGTCTGTATGAGTGTAACCCAGCAACCACGGTAAATGAACAATTTTTACCTCCGCCAAGGAGGTTATGTTTTTGCCGGCATTTGCCTATCTGTCTGTCTGTGTACAAGATAACTCAAAATGTTATGGATGGATTTTTAAGAGATTTTCAGGAGTTGTCAGAAATGTGAAAAAGAAGAACTTATTTCATTTTGGGTGTGATCCGGAAGAAATCCTGGATCCTGGATCACTTTCAAATTTTCGATAATTGTTGCGTTTAGTGGAGGTCTGTGCGCTCTGAGTGCTTTTCTAGTTCTAACATGTGTTTCTTACAGGTTTTTATGTCATTTCATGTATTATTTATAATTTATAAAAAAAAATAATGTTCGAATTTTGGGGGGCTTGGAACGGATTAGGGTATTTACATGGAAAACCATCTCTACTTAAGAAATTTTCAGGTTACGAAAATACTTCAAGAACCAATTAATTTCGTAAGTAGAGGTAGCACTGCATAAATATATGAATGCATACATAAATACATACTTTTTGCCTATGAATGAATGAATAAATAAATAAATAAGATACATAATTGGACATGAAATGAATAATAAAAATATGTCTCACATGCCCATTTCCCAATGTTAACAATGTCAGTACGAGGTCAGCGTAAGGTCAACGTGACTGCCCAGTTAGCTTACGTCGTAATATCATTTCACTATTGGAATTTTATTTCACAGATAGCAAAGAGAACTTTTTAGCAGCATCATGGATCATTTTCTAAAAAGAAAAGCTCACAGGAACGGAACATCACAGAGGAGCCGACTTCTTCATGCAAGCCTTCATCCACCAGTTCTGAATCTGCACCATAGGTCGCAAAGGTAGTTGCTAGCGATAAGGCTAAAAAGAGGTAATACAAGGATGACGGATGGAAGCAAGTGCATCACGGATGAAAAGAAGCTTTCCTGCTGAGGCCTACTCTGGTGCAGTTATCGTGTCCAGGTTATTTAAACAAAATAAACGGGACGTATGCATTTACAGTCAGAGCGATGCAGTGTGGCTTCGGATTATATTTTACTCTGGGGTGTTATGAGATTTTATTCACTTTTGAAAGGTGTTGCGACTGAATGTGCAGATTAAACTGGTGGGGTTCAGTACATCCAACAAGGTTAAGAACCACTGATCTAAGACTTGCAGGACAGCGGCTCTCGAAAACTGGAGTTGGACACACCTGGTGTAGATACTGTTCATTATACTGATTGTTCATGTTTCACCGTCAAAGGCAGCAGAGTCAATAAAGAAACTAAACATTCTAGTATAAGTTATCAGTGGCCACTTCTTCAGGTCATCCTCCCATCCCTCAATAACAGCAGGCAGAAGTATGATAACTGTCATGTTTGAGCTGTGACTAGTGGTGTTCCCACATGTTTTATGTCCCCAACGCCCAACGAAAGAGGATTAGTGCGTACTCTCAGCATATGAACAAACTCCGGTTCTGGTATGTGCCAGAAGTTGCGCCCATAATTCATGCAAGACCTCATAGGGGCTAGGAATAAGGTGGATACAGTCTCTTTTAACCTGCACCATAGTCACTGAAAAACTAGCGTTACTATCACTATGGACTCATTCATCAGCAGACTTGACTTACACTTTTCTTTGAAAAATAACTCCTTCTGTCCACCTTCTTTTTTTTTTCTTCTACCATTCTCACCCCCTTTTGAAATCCATGTGTTTTGCTCTGAAATCTCACAGTTCACCTGAGACTATTAAACAGAAAAACAATTTTTCTTCTTGCACAGTTTTGGCGCTGCTAGAAACAAATGTATCTTCCGCCTCTCACGGGACAGCAGGAAAATGTGCAGCCAATCACACCAGACAGATGTGTTTAGGACGAAGGGCTTAAGTAGGGATTTAAGTCTTTGTGAACATCTAGATTAATGAGACATTAACAGGGCTTTCTTTTCTCTGGATGGAGGAACAAAATTATAGATGGGGACAATTTATTAATTGCTGAAAAATGGCGGGACACGTCCCCACCGTCCATGCTAATTATCTGCCCTCCTGCTGTAGTCATGGCTGAATGTAAAATCTTGACTTTCACCGAGTAGTAAAATATACTATATGTGACTTTCAGATTTTCTATTAAAGCTCTGATCAAAATTTAATATTAATAAAAAAATAATCCATTATTAAAAAATAAATAAAAAAAATAATTAAATAACCAGCTGTTACAACTGAAATTTCTACAATTATCATTATACTGGATATGTGTTTATTGAAATGGATCTTACATTATTTTGAGATCCTACATGAGTCATTAATTTGATTAATAACTTTATTGGTTTTCATCATTTGCAGACATTCTGACTCTCCATTTATTCTCTTTCTGTATGTTGCCAACCATAATAAACATAAAAATTTCTTCATTCCTCATTCAGTGCTGTAAGCAACAGTCAAAGTCAAGAGCATTTATGATGACAGTTTCTATACACAAAAGGTCTACTAAATGTAAAATATTATAACTGAGAAAACAGAGCTTTAAGCATGAGCTGCACAAGCAAAAACGTATGATCATGCAGAGTACAGTTACACTGGACAAGCATAAATTATACAAGGACTGAAATGTAATAATACTTTTTTTGTGATGTTTTTCTTGCTCCGAGCTCCGACGAGTCCATAAGCAGACTAACTGATACCAGCTGTGGCAAATGGGAAAGTCAGAGATAATTATTGGTAATAATTTTAATAAATATAATTTTGCATCTCAATTCTATCATGCACTGCAAACCTGCACGGAAACTGTTCAAATATTTTCCAGTTGAAAGAAAAGCCTTTGCTCACTATCCTGTTCGTGAATTCAAATTCAAAATGAAGAACCAACAAATTAAAAGTCCTCTATGGAATTTTATTGTATTTAGATTTTTTTTAGTGCAGCATCTGAAATGTAAACAACGAGTGAGTTATTATTTCTTCATTTTATTAATTAAAATAATTTTTTACATTCTGATCGTACATAATATTTTTTTTCTGAGATTGAAAAGCATCTGCCATTTTTAAAGGCTCAGACAAAGTGAAAAAAACATGTCTAATCATTTTTGTTAGAGCTACTAATCAATGAATCAGCTAGACTTTCTCTGGTAGTTATGTGTGTCTCATGTTTACTCAGGGCATGTAGTTGGTGTTGTCGGTAGAGGCAGAGCTCACAGAACTCAATGTCAAGGAAAGTAGCATCTGTACTGATGTACAAGCACACAGCAGATCCATCATTATATAACCAATACCTATCATCTGTCCGCTGACTGTTAGGTTACTTCAGCTTTCCCATTTGCAAATTGGTCTTTTAAGCCTTTTTAGCAGGGCCGTTCCCAGTAATGAAGACATGAGTCAACAATCCGGCCCTGAAATATTAACAAAGATAATATGACATCTTCATTTCAAGAACTGTTCAGCACAGGACAAGTTATAATCATTACATATGCAAATTAGTCCATTGAACAACAAAATAAAATACAATAATTGAAGGATTATGATAAACAAGATCCTTTCAGACATATCGGAAACAAATTCCCACCCACATCCAACCTTTTCCAGCTTGACACCAGAGCCACAGAGCTCTATTTGATGATCTGACCTGTTTAAAAACAGAAGTGACTGTGATGTAGGCCATGATAGACTTTGAAGGGAAATGTCCCAAAGATCTCCATCGTTTCCTACATGGCAAACATCTGAATGAGCGCTGCCACAGCTGTACAGACAGATGTGTCTGGCCGTGACGATTCCCACATCCACAATTGCTGAGCAGATATTCTCTGCCATCAAGGGAATAAAAACGTATGTAAGTAATACGGTGACGCTTAATCTCTAAATTACGTAGTGCCGTCTTCTTGTTATACTGCGCTGTTTTTATATTGGTGGCTAGTATATAATTATAACGTCATGGTGGATTAAGTAGTTAAACCCGCACTGGTCCAGGTACCAAATGGACAACCCGCCACTGAATAATACTGTAATAAACATTAAACCAGACCACTAGAATTTATACTAAATTTTAAACATTTTATTTTTTTTATTTCCACGATTTTCTCCCTTCTTTCCAATGTTTTTTTTCCAATGTTTTTTTTTTACATTTTTGAGGTGCTGCAGCCCCGCCATCAGGGAAGGCTGCAGTACCCCCAGCACCCCTGCTTCCCATGGTACTGTGTGGGGCTTGGAGTGGTATTGGGCTTTGTAATGAACACGGAGCACCCCCCATTCTCATTTATTGTTTTGGTTTATTATTTTTTTTTTTTGATATTCTGATCAGTCACAGGCACACCAGCAATATTTTTTTTGACAGTAAAATACAGTCAGAAGGAGCAAAGCTCACACAGGCACTCTGGGCAGCTCGGTGTCCTCAGGGGTCCCTAAGCAAGGCACCAGAGGCCACCTCAGTTAATTATTAGACAGCAGTATATTATTATACTATGTAATATTCAGCAGCAACGTTCATGTGCCTGTGTTTCCTGTATTTCAGGTGAGTGAAAAGGACTGTAAACGCATATAAAAGTAGCAAGATAGGATATTATTTTGTATGCGGAAGCAGGGGCGATTCTAGAGTCAGAGCTTTAGGGGTGCTGAGCACCCAATGAGCCCCACCACAAAAAAGTAGATTAGCCTGAATGCTTGAAATTCCTGAGACACTGTTCCTGTCACCTAGAAGAGAAAACACGCAGTCAAACATAAATCACTTCAGTACTTTAACACATGGAGCCACGGTAATATTTTTGTTTGCTTTGTTTCTTGTTTAATGGTGGTGTTTTTGTACACGGGGTGGCACATTTAGAGCACAAGCACAGGTAATTTAGGTAATTTAGGTAAGGTGCAGGTGATGAGCAGCAGGTGTGAACCAGGACAGGCAAACAATTTTCAACTGAGTGTGTGGCAGCATGGAAAATGGTACCATGAGCCCATTGAATGGAAACTTGCCTGAGATTAATTGTGGACCTGTTTTACCTGTGTAAAGAAGAGCACAACTGTAACATAAATCGGTTGACACACTCAAAGACAGCAGTATTGAACTTTGGTTTATTGTTGTTGCCCAGGACACGCGTCCAAACAAGTTCTTCCCGTTCGCCCCTCAGTGGCTCTAAATGTAAGTTTTCAATTTTTGATTTAAATACTTTGTAAAGACTAATCTAAACCACATTTTCAGAGAATTGTGCATTCATCGTTCTCCTCTCTTCTACGCTGTTCTATTCTTCTCAATCTTTCTCTTTCTTCCTCCAGTTCCCTCTCACGTTGTTCTTCTAAACGCTTTCTCATCCTTTCAATGTCCCTCTTTCTCTCCTCTTCTTCTTGTTTCCTTTGTGCTTCTCTTTCCTCCATCTCCCTCTGCCTCTCCATCTCCATCATCCACCTCCTCACCAGTAATTCATATTGTCTTTCCGCCTCTCTCCTCTGTCTCTCCCTCTCTCTCTCAGCCTGGTGTTGCTGTTCCATTCTTCTCATTTGCTGAATGTATTTTTGCTCTTCTATTCTCTCCATTTCCTCTTTCTCTCTGCGTATTTTCTCCTCTTTCTCCTTCTGGATGCGTTGTTTTTCCCTCTGCCTCCTGGAACATCTGGTTGGTGTAGTGGCTTCCTCCGTTCTTCTGCACGATATTTCTAATCTTCTGGAGCAGCTCAGTGACCTGAGACTTATTATCTTTCAGCTTATTATTAAAGACATGATACTGGCCGTTACATCTGGACACAAGTTCCTGTAGCTCTGGACTTTCAGACAGGAATTCTTCAATAGTGGTGTCTTCAAGAACGTCTCCATGAGTGAAGAGAACCATGCTGTATCTGTCTGCAGCCTGGCCAAAGATTTCTTGAACCCTTTGTACTGTCTGCTTTTCCTCCTCAGTGAACCTGCCCAGTGAAATGACCACCAAGAAGATATGAGGTCCAGGAGCAGCATAAGAGACACACTGGCTCACATCCTTAGTTGTTACATCCTCATGAAACCTGGTGTCAAGTAGGCCTGGCGTGTCAATGACAGTAACTCTTTGTCCGTCCACCACAGCGTTGTTCTTTGGAACAGTTTATAGTTATAGAGTTGGGACTGCACCTGGACTTAAAGCATTGTTTTCCCAGAATGGTGTTTCCAGTGGCACTCTTTCCATTCCCAGTCTTCCCAACCATCACGACCCTCAGCTCCTCATTATGACGCCCTGTAATAAAGAAAATAATAACACCACATACGAATGAATGTAAATGAATCAGTACAGAGCAACTTTCCAATTTCCAGCTTTTAATAGTGTAGCATTAAGTTGTTCAGGTTAGTATGACATTTCACTAAATTATTAACAGGACAACAATATGAATTTATTGACATCTTTAAATATTATGAAAAAATCTACTTTTGTCTGAATGGGAGCACATATTTGGGTATCTGAAAAGACCAACTCTCCCAAAGAGGGGAAAAAACCAAACTGAAAAACTATAATTGTTATTGTTACTGTTATTGTTTGGGCGTGCCACAGTCTCACAGCTCAGCCTCCTTATTTTTATAGCCCCCCTTTGACTTTGAAATATAACAAATTTATGAATTATGATTTAGAGTTGGATTTTTCAGTTGTGCACTTTACATCAGTTAACACAAAAGTTGATGTAACTGTTGACCAATCAGATCACCAGTCCATCGCAGGGCCACATATGGACTAACAACCACTCACGCTCACAATCAATCCTATGGGCAATTTAGAACCACCAATTAACCTGATATGCATGTCTTTGGACTGTGGGAGGAAGCTGGAGTACCCAGAGGAAACCCACACAAACACAGGGAGAACATGCAAACTCCACACAGAGAGGCCCCTGCGGAGGTCTGAACCAGGAACCTTCTTGCTGTGAGGCAACAGTGCTGACCACCAAATCACCGTGCTGCCGATAATAAGAACCAATGAAGGATTTACCAGTCAATTTAATGTGAAAATGAAGATAAACTTCACAGCATAAGTGACTGGACTGACGTTAGCCAGATTAAAAGAGAGCCATCTCAGTGGTGCAGGACAGACCTCGCTGACCTGATTATGTCACTCTCCGTGGTACACATCTGAGGTGGTCGGATAAGTAAGCATGTATAAAACGACCTGTGAAGCTAACAGGAAGGCCACTAGCATGTTGCTATAATGACTGTGTATAAATGAAAGGAAATTCTAGGTCTTAATACTGACATAAGATACCAAAAATGATGAGTACAGTATTATGACTTACCCCTGGAGTATTTGCTGGCCATGTTTGGATCTCAGAGAGCAGAAGCTGGAGGTAAAGAGTCCCTGCTGCTTTCTCTCTCTTTGTCAAATGGCTCGCTGTAGAAGAAAAGCCAGACCTTCACACACTTATACTGCCAGTGTCACAGTGAAAGTGAAAGTGAATCTAAAACAGAGTGTTTGGTTATCACATCGTGATTATATTGTACCTGTTTATTCATGAGTTTTTATAAAGTGTTCTGGATAATGATGGAGATAAAGACGAACTCTGGATGATGCTTAGATGTTGACTGGCATGAAAAATGTGTGAAATCTACTGAAAGTAAAACATGTCTTAATTGCTAAGATAAATGAACTGACGGGAGAATAAATCAACTAAAAAATTTAATACATTACTTTGAAAAAGAAAAGAGAACTGAAAGAGAAGAAGGAAAACTGCTCAAAATAAAAACTGAAATATTAACAAACATTTTTGGTATAATGCACTTTTCATTTTGCATTTTGTTCAAATAGCTTCCCATATAAGTTACATTATGGATAAAAGTACATGTTCACTCTTAGTGAATCTCTGCTAAACATTTATAACATAGTTGTCATCAAACATTATTTTTCCTTTTATTCTGAATCGTGTACCTGCCTGTGTGTGTTCTGCTGTACGGTTGTGCACTCATTTAAAATCCTCATGTCACTTCTTCAGGTGTCTCCTGACACCAGCACAGTTGTTTCCTGTGAGATAATAAACCTCATAAATCTATCTTCTTCATCGTCATCATGCATTCGTGACCCTGTTGACTGCATGTTATCAGTATTTTATTCTTCTTACAGACAGTTCAAAGTTGAACATGCTATCACATTTCCATGTGTAGCTGTGATTAAATTAGTTTGTTCCTTATTGAGCATCCAGTCTTCCTGCAGAGCACATGATCTCTCACTGACCCCACCTCCCTCCCTTTACAAGAAATGGGAGCACTTTCAGCAAACTGCAGGTCAGCCTGCACACATGCTGCCTGTGTGGAACAAAACTGAAACCACATTTGTCTGAAGAGTCTTCATGTACTTTAAACAGAGCAGTGTTGTGGGCTGTTTGTGAATAACCTCAGTGATAAAGTATCTGAAATCAGCTCTACCACCTCTGAGTACTCTGTTATTCTGTTAAGAGATCAGGCAAGAAATTGAAGTAATGTTAATTATTCTCAAAGTTCTAGTTCCACCTTGGTTTTTACTTTGTCTTTTTTCCTCTAAGATCACTTTGCTCAGATACACGTCAAATACATTTATTGCTGATTTAATGGCCATCTTTACCAGGATCATGTGAGCAGAACACATGACTCATTTGGGATGCTGACATGGAGGAGCCTCAGGCAGGTGTTTTTTAGACTCACTCAGGGCCAGTTGTCATCTGGGTTCAGAAAATCCCTCCCTGAGTCCCCACGCTTCATCTCTGTCGTCATGGTTCTCTAAAATCTACTTTAAAGATTTGCAGCAAAAAAAATAAAGACTGAAGTCCGGAGCAGGTCAAAGCACGGAAGAGTTTTAATACTCAATACAAGAGTACAGAGAACGAATCGTTGGATGCACATTTAAAGATCACGAACAATTAATGTTCCTGTCCCTCCTCGACCACCAACAGTTGCAGATATATCGGAAATAAATTCCCGAATTCAACCTTTTACAGCTTGACACCAGAGACAAAGATCTCCTTGGTTTCCTCCACAGCAGACATCTAAATGAGATCATGCCACAGCTGTACAGACTGACGTGTCTGGCCGTGACTATTCCCACATCCACCACAACTGCTGACCAGACATCCTCTGACCTCAAGAGAAATAAAACGTATGCAAGTAATACAGTGATGCGTAATCAAGAGGTAGAGCTGTTTGTGCACGTCCACATGTGACCAGGTAGACGCACATTTATGCCATTTGGACGCGCTCTTTTACGCGCCGACATGCGAGTTGCGCTTTCCTCAAACTCGGTATCTTGCGATCCCAGGTTTAGGGTAGCGGTTGGTTTGAAAACTGTACCTAATCCGTACCGAAACCGTGACACAAAAACTGAGGTACGGACGTACCCTGAGTCACCTGTACCGTTGCACCCCTAAAATTATATATATATATATTAGGGGTGCTCCTATCAGGGTTTTTGAGGCCGATCACCGATCGCTGAAATCAATATCTGCCGATCCGATACCAATCACCGATCACATAGTGTCAATTTGAACTTGAACCTTGCTTTTAATAGTGTAGCATTAATTATTCATCTATCTAAGTTATTCTTTAACACTCATTAAGCATCATTAAATAAATAGATGAGAGTATCATGAATTGGCAACTCTTTTATTTGCAGGAATAGTCAACATTCCACACGCTTGAGGCTCAGCTCAAGGATCAGCTTGAATAATTATCTAAATTAAATAAAATTATATGACAACAAAATAAAAAGCTCTAAGTGCACTAACATATTCAGCATTACACTGTCTATAGAGACTGTTCAGAGACACAACTTAGTTATGTACCTTCCTGTAGAAAAATACAATAAATGAAAAATAAATAAAATAAAATATCATTCAAAAGGTGGTGGCTACAGCCATGTGGTACATCTGCATCGTAGTGTGAATTACGGGGGGATTTGGAGGGGTTTGACCCCCCCCAATTACAACTTCGACCCCCCTAAAGAAGGGACAAATTGTCATTTTTGTCATCTCTAGAAAATGTTGACCCCCCCCAACTGTCATTGTATAATTCGCACTCTGCGTGGTATGTAAACAGTGATCTGTTTGTTCCCAAAAGAAAATTGCCAGAGGACAAGATGAGAGGATTGGGTGTATATGAGAAATTAAAACCAATGAAAGTGTTGATTCCTGAGCCATTCAAAATAGATCATGAAAACGGTTCAATTTACTGCATCTAAATTTCAGTCAGTGCCAGGGCAGGAATTTCACGGCCAGTAGGTGTTCTTTAAAAAAAACGGTTCCAGCAATCCAACTCAAGTGAGATTTTGAAAATATACACTCCCTCCCTCCTCCCAAAGGCTTCGCCTCCTCCTCTTCAGCTCACCCCTCGAAACCACGCCTTCACACAATTCACAACTACATGAACCGCAGGGAGGGAGGGAAGGAGGGGTGGGAGTGCATTGATATTTGATGTATTAGGCAGCCAATAAATGTAAAGATGATCAGTACATTGATTGGTCAGAGTTTTTCCTCTGATTATACCCTCTAGACCGGACCAAACATTTTATTTCAGCGGGTGCAATGGGAATGTGAAAAGGTTTTCAGCCAATATTGTAAAAAGTGCTGCAAAAAAAGAACACCTACCCCACCTTTAAAGCTAAACAATCGGAGCGGAGGTGTGTCCTACTGCGGGATCTGTCCATAACTCTACCGCACAGCATCCATTTCCATTAACGTTCTGTCTGTGGGATAAACAGCACAACGATACCACGAAGACGACATTAAAGGTAAGTGTTTAAAAAGCCATCTGTTTTCTGGATCAAATAGCTTGTCATTGAGCATAAGGACTTTAAAGATTGAGCCCCAGGACTATAATTCGTAATAAATCGCTCCCAACTTTGAATTGATAAAGAGTTGCTGGACTTGGTTGTAGCTGTAGCCTATTAGCCTCCCTGAGGGGGACCTAGCTATCCAACAAGCTAAATTAACACTTCTGTAAATCTTTCGTGTCATATCTTATTGCTATAAACCCTACTAAGAATTTTTAATGTTTCAATATCAGACGGAGACTGTCATGTCTTGCTACTGTAGCCTTCTGAGCTATGGTTGCTAAGGCAACCCAAGTAAACGGTCTCCTGCAATCAGCTGTTTTATCATAAACTGAAGCCTTCAAATAATCCTTTTCTCGCCAAATCAACTTCTCTGTCTCTCTTCTATGTGTGCAGTCCTAGAGAAGCTTTGCTTGTTAGTCTTCATTTCATCGCCAAAATCAGGATGCCATTGAATGGAATTCGATCATAAAGAAAACATCTGTGACTAGAAAACACATCATAAACTCACGATTAACATATGAATCAACAACAACGTACAGGCAGGATGATGATAGTGAGATAGATTGATTCAAACTCCGACATTCATTCTTCTATACAGGATACACTTCTGAGACTTCAGGTGCGCGGAAGTGAAACCTAAACTCTTTAACACGTATCATTACAGAAATATGCTCCAGGGTGGCTTAAGCATTTGAATAATCAGTAGGCTATGAAAACGTGATATTTAAAAAAAAAAATTATTTAACATATTCACTCTAAACTTTTTTCTCTCAGAAAGAAGAATGCCAAGACGGGAACGAGTCGAAATTAGTCGCAAAAGAGCTCGAAGATGCAGCAAAAAACTGCCAGAAAATGGACACCTACTTCAAAAGGTTATCATGCAATAGTTAATTGTTAGATTTTTCTCATTTTAGCCTAAGTTTATGTGGTACATTTAGGAAATAACATTTGGAAGGAATTAATACCCCCTTTTTTGTTGCTTTTCATGTTAAACCAGATATGTGTTTTTTCGTATGTATGTATATATAGATCTGTGTGTATACATTGGATATAAATTTTGTTTTATTTTTTATTTTTTGCGGGGAATATGTCCATCTAATATTTAGATTTATTTACAAGAGGTTCTATAGGTTTCTAAGTTATGGTTATGCACATATGTCAGTGTATATTGAGTTATGCATTATTATATATTTTATAAATATATTTATTTTCAGATACATAGATTTATGATAGTGTTAAAATTGTCTATGCTTTAAAAGACTGTTTATGACATGTCTGGAATGAATCAATAAAATGAAATGAAATGAAATATATTAACTAGTTGTGATGATGATTCATCATAAAACTGTTTTATTTTTTTCAGCCAGTGCAAAAAAGACAGAGGGAGCATAGAGAGGAGGAGGCCAACTGTTTTTCCTTATGGGCCTAGGAAGACCCCAGGTTCTTCATCCCCATCATCAGATGGTGATTTAAATTAAATTAAACACACACACCTACACACACGCACACTAGTGCTGGGCGATATGGAAAAAATCATATATCACGATATGGACTGTTTTATATCACGATAACGATATATATCACGATATACAATAATAAAGTATGTTTTCAGTTATTCTCTGAAAAGTTTGCCAAAAATTTCATTGCTTACTTTTAAACTTTATTTTGAAAGGACATTTAAGCTGAACTGTCACAAACATACATTTTAGTGCAGCAAAAACAGGTAGGTACAGAGGTACAGTAGCTTTCACATTTTTTTAAAAGTGCACAACAGTTTCTGAGAGGAAAAACACTTTTTGCACTGAAGTCCAGCTATAAAAAATAACACCAAATAATTTTTCAACTTTCTGAAATCTGTAACCTTGTAGTGCAAAGTTTGCAAACCAATATAAAGTGTCTAAAGTGAACATCAGGGTTGAAGAGAACTCTGTTTTAAGGCATTAACCATGAATAAAAGTGCAAACATAAAAGGCTACTTTGTAGAAGTATTTATGAATTCTATCAAATGTATCCTTGCAGGTTTATTTAATTACATATTTGCTGTAATAATTGATAAAATTAGATTAGAAAAGATAGAAACGATAGAAGAGAAATGGCACGATATACACTTTTATATTGTCCCCACGATATATATTGTCATATTGCCCAGCACTAACGCACACACACAAACTGACACACACACATGTTGTGTTTTTTTTTCCATTCTTTCACATTTTTATAAATAAAAAAAAAATCACAAAAAAACAGAAAACCACAAAAAATCTTAAAGTTTATGTATCAAGTCAAGTGTTTTCTTTACTGTTTAGGTTGTAGATAAATTTAACATAGAAAGGTTTCCTTCTTTTCCTGCCTAAATCGTCTATTAAAAAATTTCTTTGTTTATAATATTTAGTATAATCTTTTTAAAGTTTGATTTCTTTTTAAGTTTCTCTTTGCTTCATTGATAAGTTTTACGCTTAAAATTTTTGTTGACTTTATTTTGTGCATAAACATTTTTTTAATCTTGCAAAAAAATAAAAATAGACCATGAATATATATTTAGAATATTCTTTTTAAAGTTTCATCTTTCAAAGTTCCTTTTGCTTAATAAGTAGGTTTTACACTTTGTTAACTTTATTTTTTGTATATCGTTAGGTTTTTTCCTTTTTTTTCTAGCTAATTTCTTCCATTCTTTCTTCTTGAAAATAAAGAAAAATCTTGGTATGTCATAACTATCTTAACTATGCCGTTGTCTTCTTTTAACAGCTGTTTGGATTGTAGATGGGTTTGAACTCTTCTTTTCCTTAGTTTGTAAATAAGTTCCAGCTCTATAACAGGCTCTTAGCTGGAAGTTCCCTATTACTTGGGAGCTTTTTTTAGTCTTCAACACTTGTTTCTCCTTCTCTGAAACACAAGTACAGAATAAATTATCAGTATTCAGACACACATATCCATCTAGCAGCAGTAATACTGTATTCACACAGACACACATACACACTAAGATCTTTATGCTCATTCTTCCCCAGCTATTTCTTTCATTCCTTTGTCTTTTTCATCTTAAAAGAAATGGAATATCCTATTTAATATAATCTTTTTAAATGTTTGTTCTTTCATATCTCCTTTTGCCTTTGTATTATTTATTTTCTTTACAATTTATTGATAAACATTCAACTTTTTCACTCTTTACTTTCTGCCTTCATTTTTTTTTTTCATTTATCTCAAGATATATGCGTCACTTTGTTCTCTAATAACTGTTTAGACTGCAGATTGAGATTGAGATATGTTCCAGCTCTTAAGTTATTTTTTGTTTTAATTTTGATATTTATATAGGTATATACAGTGATCCCTTATTTTTCACGGTTAATGGGGACCGGCACCCCTCCGTGAAAATCAAAATCCGCAAACTGGAGCCGGAGCCCCCCGAGCCTAAATAATGTGTGTCTAAAATATGTTTAAAAACTGCAAAAAGTAGCGAGGCACTGCAGCGAAACAAGACAAAGGCTCAACTGTGGTCTTTCTGTTACCTTCACAGCCTCTGGTCTCTGAACCGTAGTAAAGAAACCGCTCTTTCATCTAACCCAGTGTTCATTCTGCCGTCCCACGACACACACTACACTACCCATAAGGCCACACCATTACCCATAAGGCCACCTTCTTAAATGCGCCAGGCTGGCTCACAACATTTGTTCGCTGCGAGAGAACGCGCACAAAATCCTGTGATGTTTCCGCAGTGTTTTTCTTGATTTTTTTTGTACTATATATTTCTGAAAAAAATCTGTGAATAACTAAAACAGTGGAACTTAAAGCGCGAATTGGCGAAGGATTACTGTATACACATATATGTAAATAAGAAAAAAACACTTATGAGTGAAGAAAAACATTTTATTGGATGAAAGAGTTTTAGGAGGGTCTACTGACAATATTCCATTCAATATTGTTTTTCTTCATTTTATCTATTGAAGTATTTTTTTAAATTAGCACTTTTTCATGTGACACAAGGTGCATTTTTACATTTATCCTGTCCACATATCTGTACTGTGGGGATGACTCATCATTTGGAGTCAGCGATGGTGAAACATCCCGATCCAGAACCTGAACCAAAATCTAGGGCATTCTTTAATTGATAACTTCAAATCAAAAAATTGATAACTTTGATAAATTAGTGCATCTTTCATTACAATGTGAGCAGTAGGAAACACAGTTGGATGGAACTCCCAGCTTGGAGCCTGTACGTTGGGGTACAGCGTACAGGCTAGTGCTGGGCAATATGACGATACATATCGTGGGGACGATAGAAAAGTGTGTATCGTGCCATTTCTCTTAGGGAGGGAGAGGGAGGGAGGGAGAGGGAGGTTTAGACCCTCCTAAAGACATTTATATTCAGTGTTCAGCACCGACCATTCTGCTGCAAAGCAACACAACACAAAAAAAGGTGACAGGTATGCACAGGTGCTTTTATTATTTCAATTATTATTATTTATTATTATTTATTATTATTTATTTATTATTTCATTTTACTCTGGGAAAGACCAGCATTGGAGGTGCAGCGTCCCCAGCAGCATTCACAGCACAGACCAGAGTTACCAGCTCCCCTCTCTCGGCCGATGTGATGGAACCAACTTGCCTTTTTCCTCTTTGTGTCACCACCTGAAACAGACAGAAAGTTCATAATTAATGGCATGTTTGATCTGTAGGTTACATACAGCTCCAGCAGTGTCCTGGAGGTGGATGAGAGGCAGCTGGCTCCATCGCCTATCCGATTTATGAGCACCATTCTTGGCCTCGCTCGCTCAGAGGTCCCTGTTTATTACATTATTACAAGCTACACATGTCAGCCTTGTGTGTGGGTTTATCTCACCTGGTGAGGCCTTTGTACCATATGGAGACCTGTTTTGTCTACATTAAAAATCATGTGTGGGGGGAATTTATGTCTGCTAAAGATAAGGAAAAAGGGAATCTAAACTACTTAATTTTAGAGAATAAAACACATGCATTGGAACAATCAATTCACCCACCTGTCCATGACTACTGCCAGATTATCAAAGAACTCCCCAACAGTCGTTCTATTGAAGCCAGTGGCCCTTTAGAGCGATGTGGCTTCTGGAGTTTGGACAGAAAGCCGGCGAAAGCCGGTGTCTCACATTACCCAGTGTCACTCAATACCCCATTCTACCCTAAGTTACATTATGGATAAAAGTACATGTTCACTCAAAGTAAATCTCTGCTAAACATTTATAACATAGTTTTCATTAAATATTCTTTTTCCTTTTATTCTGAATCGTGTACCTGCCTGTGTTCTGCTGTATGGTTGTGCACTCATTTAAAATCCTCATGTCACTTCTGCAGGTGTCTCCTGACACCAGCACAGTTGTTTTCTGTAGGATCAAAAACCTCATAAATCTATCTTCTTGATTGTCATCATGCATTCGTGACCTTGTTGACTGCATGTTATCGGTATTTTATTCTTGCAGACAGTTCAAAGTTGAACATGCTATCAGGTTTCTATCCAGTCTTCCTGCAGAACTGTGAAGCCCCACAGAGCACATGATCTCTCACTCACTCCACCTCCCTCCCTTTACAAGAAATGGGAGCACTTTCAGCAAACTGCAGGTCAGCCTGCACACATGCTGCTGGTGTGGAATGAAACTGAAACCACTTTGTTTGAAGAGTCTTGATGTACTTTAAACAGAGCAGTGTTGTGGGCCTTTTATGAATAACCTCAGTGATAAAGTATCTGAAATCAGCTCGACCACCTTTGAGTACTTTAGGGTTTCTCAGCTGGGGCGGTACCGCCCCCAGGGGGCGTTCTCAGCCTTTAAGGGGGCGCTGGAAACGTCTGGGCTGAGAGGGAGGCGCTCAGGCACAAATGAGGGGCACCACGCCTTGAGAACTGTTTTAAACTTCCATAGTTTCTCAAGGTTTTTTTATAGTTCAAATCTATTTATGTTTCAATAAAATGTTCTCCCCATGACCCTTCAGAGGATGAAACGGGTATAGATAATGGTTGGATGGATGGATAAAATGTTGTGCTCAGATTTCCTTTCAAAAAATAAAGCTGCTGTTTGAGACCAAAACTGTTCTCTGAGACCAAAACCGAGTCTGCTGCTTCCATGAAACGGTAAAATCTTCTTCTTCTTTTCTCTCTATGCCACAATCAGACAAGCCAAGCGGGATCAGTCGCCATAGTAACGCCCATAAACACACAGCAGCGGAGAATCGACTTTCCAACACATTCATTCAACAACCAATGAAAACATACACAATCACGACTACGTAATCACGTTTGATCACATTTACAGTACAATAAAAAATGGCGGGAAACAGGAAAAAGTGCCGGCAGTACAATACTAATTACATAAATTATTTATTTATTCCGTCACCGAGCAACGTACATCTGCCGATGTGCTGCTATGTGAGCAGGTGTTCTCCAATGAAGCCATGAAGCCGTCGCGATTACAGGAGCATCTTTCTAAAAAACATCCAGACAAGGCATCTAAAGACTCGGTTTACTGAACAGGGATTCAGCCAAGCTCTCCACATACAGACAAAATACTGAAATCATCTGAACCTCGTGAGCTCTGGTCCACTCAGGCTGAAGCTCATGGTGATGTGTCCAGACGTGAAAAAGCTGGCAGCAGCCCACCAAGGGCAGGGCTCCCACTAAAAATGAAGAGCAGCAGTAAAGTTTTTTCTTCTTTTTTTTTTCTCATTCCCAGGCCAGGCCTTTTCTGTAGTCTACTCTGAAAATGACAGTTTGAAATGTTTAAGGTGCATTAATTGACGCAGGAGTGATTCCAGGTTTTAAATGGTTAATTCACTGCTGTTCACGTGAAGTGTGCATGATGTTGTTGGCATCTTCAGTTAGCTTACCCATAAAACAGATTTTCAACTAATTCTGCTGTGGTGGTATTTTTTTCTTAGTTCCAAGAATTTATTCACGAATGTTGTGATGAGTTTAAAAATCATAAAAGCCGGTGTGGGCTTTCTTTCTGTAGAAAGATCAATTTGATTTAAATTCAGTCTTGTAGTTCAATCTCAGAAATTCAGCCTCACAGTCTAGAAGATCAACTGAAGAGATTTCGGTCCCAGTGCAACTAAATTATAATAGTATTATTTCCACGTTATTTCCATTATTTCCATTTCCACATATCAAAATCCATGCTTACACACACATTTTTCTTTTTTTTTTTGCTGGGGGTGGGGGTGGGGGTGGGGGGGGGGTTAAGAGGATCATGATGGCTCAGGTCGGCATTAGTTCAAAAAAGGTTGAGAACCACTGTAGTACTCTGTTATTCTGTTAAGAGATCAGGCAAGAAATTGAAGTAAAGTTAATTTTTTCTCAAAGTTCTAGTTCCACCTTGGTTTTTACTTTGTCTTTCTTCCTCTAAGATCACTTTGCTCAGATACACGTCAAATATATTTATTGCTGATTTAATGGCCATCTTTACCAGGATCATCTGAGCAGAACACGAGTCATTTGGGATGTTGACATGGAGGAGCCTCAGGCAGGTGTTTTTAGACTCACTCAGGGCCAGTTGTCATCTGGGTTCAGATCCGTGCCTGAGTCCCCACGCTTCATTTCTGTCGTTATGGTTCTTTAGGGTCTACTTTAAATATTTGCAACAAAAAAATAAAGACTGAAGTCCAGAGCAGGTCAAAGCATGGAAGAGTTTTATTCCTCAACACAAGAGTTCACAGACCAAAACCCTGCTATGATTCATAATGTAATAATAAAAGTGCTACTCAAAGGTTAAATACAATCAAAGTTGGACGATTGTGCAGCTCGTGGTTCATCTAGCTGACAGACCACACACACAATCACAATGTGCTGCAAGGATTTATCTAAAGTCAGTTGTCCTACTGAAACAGTTGCACTGTTGTCCGGTTTTAGGACCACCTTGGTCCCAGCGTGCTTCTCCTGAACACAGACATGATCAGCAGCTGTGCCAGTCCGTCTCTCTGTGGTGCTGTCCCCGGTGCTCAACATCTGTCACTGCAGCTGACCAGAAACCGCCCCACCACCACCGAAAC
>JAGFBZ010001237.1:0-45565 GCA_018398805.1 Hirundichthys speculiger | reverse complement strand
ATAATGCGATTAATCGCGATTAAAAATTTTAATTGTTGCCCAGCCCTACTTATAATATTCCAGTGCAACCGACAATGTTAAAACGCTGAGGAAGCCGTTGCATAAATTCTTACCTTCTGTTGCAACGGCTGCATTACACTCCTCAAACTCAATCGGTCCTAATTGAACGAATGAAAAAAAGGTCAATAACTCTGCAAATGCTTCATGCAATATTTACAGACATAGACACAAACAGTACGGCCACGCAGGATGTGTGTGCATGAACGAGGCCGGTCCCAGAGGGTAAAGAGGGTCAATAGTCAACTGTGTGTGTCTGGTTGCCTTCACAGAGGACGTGGCGGCGCCTTTTGGTGACACAAACCGCGGAGACGCAACACAAACCCCCTCCAGCTGGCATCGCTGCGATTATGAACTAATTTCAAAAAAACGGACTCATCTGCCCTGGCATTCACAGCGAACAGCAGGTGGAACTAAACTGGCCCACATGGCACACACAAAACTGAGCGCCCAATTACAAAAAAAGACACGCACATACACACAAAAAGCCAAAGATTACGTGCAATGAAGTGTTTACAGCCGCACAGACAAATCTGTTTCGTTTTGTTTTTTTTTTTTCTTCCTTTTCTTTGGTCATGTATGAAATACCCAGAAAAAAAAAAATAATCCCAGACACACGGGAATACAAACCAAATTATAATATTTATTTCAAGTAATAGCCATGGTATGATCTGGAGCACGACCAGCGAGTGAGTTTATGTTTGGACGCATCAATCAAGTGACAGAGAAAAAAAAAAAGTGGTGGAGGCCAAAAACAACGAAGCTTACACTTAATTTAATGCTCATTAATTATGCACAGTCGACCCCGAGGCGCTGCACTTCCGTCGGCGCGCGTTCACGCGCCACTTCAGAAGCATTTGCTGAGGCGCAGAGCAGCAGTTCACACTGAGAGCTGGAAGGAAACCAGAGGCGTGACGCGCCTCGCGGATGCTTGTCAGTCAGTTTGTGCAGCCGTCATCTGTCAAAAAGCCCAAACGCATTACTTATGTGGTAACACAAACTGAAAGCACTTATTATATCAACTCATACCGACATGTGCAATCAACAGGGTGTTTTATTTCTACATTCCACCACCGAGGTATGGAGCCCCGTTTGGGTCATAATTCAATGAATAAATGAGTCTATTATTATGAAATACAGGTGTTTATTATTATGAAATACGTATTCCATTATTATGAAATGTTTCCCATTATTATGAAATTCATGTTTTTTATTATGAAATATTTCCCATTATTATGAAATATATGTGTATTATTATGAGATATTTCCCATTATTATGAAAAAAAATTTAATTATCATGAAATATGTTTTCATTATTATTTAATCTTAGTTTAATGAATAATAGTTTATTTCAGAATGGATTTTTTATCTAAGAATTAGTTTTTACATAATGGCTTCGTTTTTCGTAAGAATTAGCTTTTACATAATAATGACATTTTGCCAGTGGGCGGGACCAGTGGTTGACCTGCACGCTCATTGGCTGATCCTTCTCCATTCTACGCTCTGACATCGACTAGTTTTGGCCGTGAGGTCCCGTTAGCAGCGGGCCGTGGCGTCATCAAGGTGCGCTCCTAGTCCGATTGTTGCTATGGCAGCTTGGACTGAGCTACGGGAAACCTTGACGTTTCTTAGTCGATGTCAACTTTTAACCGTAAACTGAGGTGCATTCTGCCACCTACTACTGGCCTGGAGTATACATTGCACCTCTCGCCCACTATCGATATTCACTGTTCTGTTGCTTATGCCTGAATGAAAGAGCAGCCAATCATATAAATGGCTCCGCCCTCTCTGCTGTGATTGACACACAAATTATTCTTATGAAAAACGAATCCATTATTATGTAAAAGCTCATTCTTATGAAAAACAAAACCATTATCATAATAATGGGAAATATTTCATAATAATAAACATGCATTTTATAATAATGGGAAATATTTCATAATAATAAACATGCATTTCATAATAATGAAAAATATTTCATAATAAAAAATGCCTGTATTTCATAATAATAGACTCATTTATTCATTGAATTATGACACAAACGGGGCTCCATACAAGGAAGCGCAGTCTGTATTTACAATCAAACCAGACGCAGAAATAGTGTTTTTTTTTTTCTTACTGGAAGGCTAAAGAGAAACGTGCAGGAGAAAGACAGAAAGATGAGGTAGGACCCTCTGGCGGCATCCTTGTGACACTAACGCGCTTTGACCTAAAAACAACAAAGCCAATGATATTTTAACTCAAAACGTTATACAGTAGCGGCGGGCCGACGGGGTCTCCCTCGAGGACGCCGGTGGCGAGCGGGATGGACGCATTGTCTGGCGTGTGCAGCGCTGAGTGAAGCGCAGGGAAGCGGCGAGTCACGAGAGGCGCGCATCACGCCAAGTGGAGTGGATAAAGCGCACCGATGACCGATCTGCTCTGCTGTGCTGCGTCGAGCCTTTTTTTTTCACCGCCGGTAAAACGGGCAGCGACGAGACGGTTTCATGCCAATCAAAATCAGTTCAAGAACTCTTAGCGGCGAGGAGGATAAATCACTGAACTGGTAAATCAGGGGTGTCAGACTATTTTCACTGAGGGCCACATCAGCATCATGGTGGCCCTGAAAGGGCCAGATTGACAGCATGAGTGTAACAAAATGCAATGAAATCAAAATAAATTAAACTACACCTTATTATAATGTTAAATAACTACTCTTGGACATGTTAGGACTAGTTTATAGAGGTTTTTCTCAAATCCATCAGTTCTGAAAATCGTCTGATGTCTTGCTACATGGTGATATACTGTTATCGTGGGTAACGACGAAATGCATTGTGGGAGATGTAGTTTATTGATAATACACGCGCTTTAAAGCGGTATAAGATTATTTTAAGTCTTAAAATATTGGTTTAAAGTTTAAGCTAATAGTGCAAAAGCTCTCAAGGGCCACATAGAATGATGTAGCGGGCCACATTTGGCCCGCGGGCCTTGTGTTTGACACATATGTGGTAAATCTTTGGCTTTAACTCGTGACGTCATCTCTCATCCTCGCATCCGTTGTATCAGAAAAGCGTCCAGAAAGCGGGAGGGCGGCTCGAAAATCAACTCTTTGCTGCAGGCATCCTGTGATTGCATCTGACAACATTTACACACACCAACCGTTTATTAAAAAAAAAAAAAAAAAAAAAAAAAAAAAAGTCCAAACAGCGCACATATGAATATTATTGAAATCTGGACGGGCATTAAAAACTGTTTACACATCCCCCAAACAGACAGACAGCCGTGTTTATTCAGGGGAAGATGTTTCTTTTTTCTCTCCGCTTTCTGAGAGGGAAGCGAGCAGTCACGCATGAGCAGAATTCTTTTTTTTTTTTTTTTTTTTAGATCGCATATGCTTCACATGGCACCGGGAGCGAAGGGGGGGGGGGGGGCGGATGGGGGGGTGTTTGCGTGTCTGGCCCACCGCCAGTTGACAGCTCAGCTGGATATCGTTGAACACTCTGACCCTCCCCCCTCCCCCTCCCGCCTCGCAGCGTGTCACTTTGGGATTGTTTCCGCAATAGAAAGTTTATTCAACCTCTCTCTCTTCTTTCTCTCCGAAGGGGCTCCGGACCGGCTACTCGCTCAGAACATTTCATCAGGGGGACAGGAAGGTTATTTTTCTGACAAGGCCGGAGCTGCTGTGCAATCCCTAATGAACAGCTTGATACAGGAGGAATTTTTTTTTTTTCCTGACCAGTTTTTTTTTTTTTTCCAACCTCAATTAATTCCGCTGTCCAAACAAATGAAGGCCACCGCTCGTTTGGGACGCAGCGTTTGGACGCAGGGGGTCGGCGGCTTGTGTACACACAAACGCAGCGGAGGTAAACCCCTCTTTTTTTTTTTTTTTTTTTTTGTGCCCGCGACCTGACGTAATGAAGCACGAGCACAGGAAGCGTTGAGGAGGGGGCGGGGCCAAGCAGATCTGAGGGCCATTCCCTTGATTATTGTGGCATGGCAAAGTTTACACAAGGGCTATTGTTGAGCTCTGACCTCCTCAAAAAAGTTGGTTATGCCTGCTTAGTCTGCGAGCGCAGCCAAGCCCCCTGCGTGTCACATGCTGGCTGGAATGCCGAGCCGGCCTACCTTTACAGAAGATTACTATGATTGCCTCTGATGGCCCTCTCCAACTTCTAATTGCCCCTCTTTTTAAACCTCTCCGCTCTTTAAAAGCACGGTCAGTCAGAAAGCCGGTACCCTTGGACATTTGTTAATTGACCCTCTTGGCAAACTCGGGGGAAACTACTCGTGACCGTTAAAACGGACGACTCAGGTGACTTACCTGGCCTCTCCTTGCCCGTTCCTTTGCTCTCGGCCAGTTTCTGTATTAGGCTCTCTTCCGACGTGTTCTCGATGTTCCTCACGAATTCAGTGTGGACCTACAAAATACAAAAAAGGCACACCTGTAAATAGGGGTGAGTATTGGCAAGGACCTCGCAATACGATCTGTATCACGATACTTGGGTCATAATGCGATATTATCAAGATATCGCGATCCATCCATCCATCCATTATCTATACCCGTTTCATCCTTGATGGGTCACGGGGATCTGCTGGAGCCTATCCCAGCCGTCTATGGGCGAAAGGCAGGGGTCCACCCTGGACAGTCCAGTCCATCACAGGGCCACACATACAGACAAACAACCACTCACACTCACATTCACCCCTACGGGCAATTTAGAATTACCCGGAGTACCCGGAGGAAATGCACGGGGAGAACATGCAAACTCCACACAGAAAGACCCCTGCTGAGGTTCAAACCAGGAACCTTCTAGCTGTGAGGCAACAGTGCTAACCACTAAGCCACCGTGCTGCCAAGATATCGTGATATCACGATATATTGCGATATTCTATTCTACCCAGTTAATATCAAAATTAAAAGTAGAGATGAAAAATCAAGTTGCTGTTTATGTTCATCAGATGATATTGATCATTCAGAGGACAATTGAGTCAAAACTATTGGCTTCAAAACAACCTATTTATTGTTTATTATTAGTGTTTTTTGAAAAAAATCAATATTAGGAGCTGAAAAAAAAATCGATATTATATTTAGTGCTGTCATGCGATTAAAAAAGTTGAGATTAAATATGATCTAATCTAATTAATCTCTTTTGTTAATCTCACCTAAAAATTGCTGAGAAAAGTCCTCAACTTGAGGTATTTTTCATTTAAACTCATTATTTCATTATTGTGGTAGGATCAGAAGATTGATATATAACTATAACAAGAAAGTGGCTTTATAAAGTAATTTACTGACAGACTTGAACAGATGCCATTTACATTCCACTGTATTTGAGACTAGTCCCGAGTGCTGCCTGCAACCTTCAGTTTCCACCACCAGGAGGCAATACTGGACGCAGTTTGCAACACCTCTGTTAACCCCTCGTCTTCCACTATGTTTATCGGCCTGCAGTTCATCGCTATCCATTTGGCAAGAATGTTCGTCAGCCTGTCGGTCGCAGACTTGTGTTTCTCCTCGAGTATAGTTTGGCGAAGAGCTTTGTTAAATTGCTAACGTCTTCGCCGCTAACATTAGCTGTGGCTGCACTTGCGACAGAGTTGCTTTGCGTTGATGTGGTAGGCTAACCTTAAACTGCTTCGGTGGTGAGCAAACTCCTTCTTACAAAGAAGACATACCACTCTACCTCTATCAATGTTGCCGTCGGGGCGTTTTTTTAATTTAAATTTCCTATTCATTGGACCGACAACTTTCAGATGCTCCTCCATTTCTCACCGCTCCTCACCTTATGCTAAACAAGCCCAAACACAATGACAGCCAATCAATGTCCACTCCAGGTGTGACTGACATACATGTCTATGGTGACTGACCAACAAACGGATTTTATAAAAAGGCAACTTGCAAACAGGACCAGTAAAATTAGAGATTAAAAATTAGATTAACACGATTAAAAAACTTAACGCGCTAAATATATCTGTAATTAATTAATCGCAATTAACGCGATAATGTGATGCCCCTAATTATATTGGGCGGCCAAAAATCGCGATATATTCCCAAATTGATTTTTTTTTTCACACACCCCTACCTGTAAACGAGCTCCTTTAACAAACCTCCTCTAAACTCTGCGCCTGCCGTGAATACTTCCATAGAGCATGCGTTGTTCTCTGCAAAAGCCGTAAAAGACTTACACATGACAAATCTGATCAAAATGATGTCTTTTCATTAAGCTATAACAGCAGCTAACAGTGCCAACAAATTGAAAGTGTCTCGAGCTCTGTTTTTCACCCATGAGTCAGTCTGTTTCTCTGTCTTCATGACAATACGAGGCCCCGGCTCCATCTGCGGAGGGACTTTGCCAAAGCAATAATGTCAATGCTGCACAAGACACAGACGGAAAATAATCACAGATGTGCAGTTGGACTTTAAAATGAAGGCTGAGTATAAAGATGTGGGTGGTTTCACTTATGACTGTATAATCAGAGCCAAGTGCGACAATTTAAGTGTCAGATATTTTCTCGATGGTTTTGGCTTCGATTGTGTTACAGCAGAAGGTACGTAAAAGTTATATGTGATGTCACCTGTTGTTGTTGTTATCACACAACAAAGGTTTGCTTTAAAGAGGGACCCCGTGATTGTACTTTATTTCCTTTGCAGCTCCTCATAACAAACCCTCAGCATTTTTTTTTTCTTTTTCGGGCAGGCATTTGACCCAGCAGTCCTTTTCACATACGGCAGGTCGCTCTGCCTCCGTAGCGTCTTCCCTCCGCCCTGCTGTGTTTGCGTGAGCGTTTTATCCCCCAAACTTCAGGTAGAAGCCAGCTGACGAGGACAGTTTGGTTAAAAAAAAATAATAATAACACACCGCTGGGTTTTAAAAAAGGAAGGTCTCCAGTGCGTCTTCACAGAGCGATCGCTACCTAGAAAGTGGGGATATAATCACCAATAGGGCTGTAGCGATACACTAATCTCGCGATATGATACGATACACGATATTCCGCTCACGATACGATATATATCGATATTCATCTTACAGTACATTTACATCATTTTCCAAAGGGACGATCCATGCGATTACATGGGAAGTTTAATTCCTCTTTAATTCAGAATTAAAATTAAATCCGATTTAAAATGGTTAAAAATTACCATGTAAACAGCTAATTCTGAATGAAAATGTCCATTCCGAATTAAACTTAATTCTGAAGTAAGTGGCTGGTTTATTCTGATTTTAAATCCGAATAGAATAATTCCGCGGTCATGTATACACTCATTCCGCTTTAAATTAATTCCCGTCTTTCTGCGCATGCTCGTTCTCTTGTCCATCTGTCGCGATGACGCTTATATTCCGCGCTGGGCTTGTTTTCAAAACAAAGTTTCAAGATGGCAGCACGCAGTAAACGGTGGTCAAGAGCAGAGACGATTTATTTAATAAATAGCTTGGAGGAACTGGAAATAATTAAAAGAACAGATGGCAGGAAACATAAAAATTGTGAGCTTTTTAAAGTTGTAGCGGCTAGGTTGAATGAATGTTGTTGCTAATCGAGTAAGTTTGTTTTCTTCCGGTAGACGTAAATACCTAAAGACGTCCGCCCCCCTATCCAATCAGAACCCTTCCCAACCCCCAGACCTTAAGCGGAATTGGATAAAAGCCGATCAAAACGTGTAAACCTCAATTCGGCATTACTATTTCCATGTAAACTCAAAGGAAAATTGTTTAATTCTGAATTAATTAATTTGGAATAATTAATTCCGAATTGAAAAAACATCATGTAACCGTGGCCAAAGTGATTTTGGTGACATCTTGTGAGTGTTCCAATGACTTTGTTTGAATTAATTGAACTGAAAGCATCAATTACACATTATATGGCTGACAGGCAGCTTGCAAATGCTGGACAAAATGAATAAAAGATTTGTTGAGAAAAATAGTTTCATTTATTTAAACAGTGCAAATTGTTGCTTGCAAGCTTTTAAAGGTGGGACACTGGGGTTTTGAAAGAAGCTTAGAATATCGATACCCGTGGGCGAAAAATCGATACTTGATAAAATATCGATATATATCGCAGAATCGATAAAATCGCTCAGCTCTAATCACCAATATATTGAGAAATAGAAATGCAGCTCGACAAGTCGGCAGATTTTCCATCTATTGCCTTTAAGCTGCAGTATCTGCAGTATCTGCAGTATCTGCGGTGCATTAAACGGGGGAAAGTTTTCTTATTCTCGGTGGGTCCAGAGCTGCTCCCCTGTTAGCTGGTATTTATAACATTCACCCTGATCGTCCTGCATGTGGAGACCGTCTGAACTGCACTGTGTCAGAGAGCATCAGTGTTACCGGCACTGAAACCGTTTGGGGCAGCATCACAGGAAGGATGGGGTTTGTTTGCCTGTTTGTTTTGTTTTTGGCGTATGTGTGCATGTGTGCGTGACAGACAGATTACGCGTTCGGTGAGGTAGAGGAGAGAAAGCGGTAAACGGGCGGGCGTGAAGGTAAAGATGGCGGCTCATCGTGCCGTCTGAACAAACCATTTAGAAGTGAGTGATACTGTACGTGCAGAGTGGCTGGCTCGACTATCAAACTGTACATGTGAGTGTCACCCCCCCCCCCCCCCCCAATGCCGAGGCGGAGTGCATTAGTCTTCTGTGTCATGGCAGGAGAGGATGTTTGGGGGGGGGGGGCTGGGCTGTGTGGGCGAGGTGGGGGAGTGAGGTGCTGCGGCGAGGAAGTGTACTCGCCGCAGTACACGCAATCTGTCAGGTGCTGCTGCCACAATGGAGGCTGCTAATGCCGTCAACCTGCCTGTGCGCTTCATGACACACACACACACAAACACACACATACGTGACCGAGACTCTCGCCCACATGCTTGAGAACATACATCTGCCCCGGAGGTACCGTCGCTCTCACAAAAATAAACACAGCATGCACACTGACAGACATACCTGCCTCCATGTGAGATTAATGCTCTGTACAGGACTGACTTACCTCTGCAGAGCTTCTTCTTTCTCTACGCTGCTCACTTCCCTTTCATCATCTCATTCTAACCCTCCTCTCATCATCCATCATCTCAAACCTGCCTAAAATATACCTGCACAGCTAAGATGTTCACTGAGACCTTCAATGCAGGTACAAACGCTACGATTTGATCGTCTCTGACTGTTTCGTTACACCAGACAAAACAAAAAAAAGACTAGACAACGGGCGTACAAATGAAATGACAGGAGCCTTTTTGTTGTCGTTTACCCCAATTTCATTGAACGTGCTGACTTTAACGTGGAGTACAGTAATCCCTCACACTTTGGGGTTAATAGGGGCTGTGACCCCCACGAATGGTAAAAAACTGCGATGTGGATGTACATATACATATATATGTACATACAATATACATGTACGCGCGTAAGCAAAATCTACGGAACCTACACTCGCTTTGACGATCTCTCCTCCTGCATGGCTGACGAAGATCTTGATGATGACGATGATCCTTGATGATGGATGGTAATGAAGACGTTGGATTGCCTGTGCAGGTGTGAAGTATGGAATGTGATACCTGCACAGGTGCTGAGGGAGAGCTTTACTGCTCTCCTGAGGACGTTTCCTGGTCCTCGCATGCGACCGCGGCGTAGGATTGCCCCGATTTCAACTTATCCAGAAGTTCCACTTTTTTGGCAATTGTCATCATTTTGCGACAGCGTTTCGGCTCTCCAGAGGCACTTGGCGGTGGGCGGCGTCCTTTGGGATCCATTTTGTCTTTAAAACGGCACTAAACCTTTGTCTCATGAGAGCAAGAGATGGGAGATGAGGGGACGCGTGGCAGCCAATCAGCGTACAGACAACCGAAGGCACAGTAATGCCGTCATAGCAGCCAATCACAGGCCTCCATTTTCGTTCATGGGCCCTCCCCTGTCGGCTCTTGTTGCTTCCTGAGACTCGTTCTTGATGTGATGTGTTTCACTTCAGCCTCGCGCGGTACTTTTGAGTTTTTTTTCAATTTTTTTTTCTCCGATGATTATTTCTTAAACACCTCCGGGATGTACTGAGACCGCGAAGTGTGAGGGATTACTGTATAGATCACATGTGTCAAACACAAGGCCCGCGGGCCAAACGTGGCCCGTCACGTCATTTTATGTGGCCCTCGAGAGCTTGGACATTATTGGCTTAAATTTTAAACCAATGTTTTAAAACTTAAAATAAGCGTACACCGCTTTAAAGTGCATATTGACAATAAACTACATCTCCCATCATGCATTTCGTCGTTACCCACAACGATAACGGCAGCTATGAGCAAGACGATTTTTCAGAACTGATGGACTTAAGAAAAACCTTTTACTAACTAACCCCAACATGTCCAAGAAGAGAAAAATTGATCCACAAATGTATAACTTTTGTGTAATGTGTGTCAGTCGTGAAAGAGTTTAATCTACGTCGGCATTTTGAGAGCAAACACGGAGCTAAGTATGCTAAATCTCATATGCTATGAGATTAAAACAAATCCCAGTAAATTCACTTATTTGGCAAGTTTTTTTTCATTGTAGGTATCTCTACTGAAGTCACCAAACATGGTATTTTGCTCAGTTAAGGTTTTAAGTCCGTGACAGCACTATCAGGAGACAGCGCTTCTGTCTAAAACAGACCGAGGTTCGCAAAACTGCACCTGAACAAACCACGAGAACAGAGAACAGAGTAAAGCTGCACGTCAGCGGAGACGCCTCATATTTAGCATCAAGCACGGCGGTGGAAGTATGAGAATTAGGGGGTCGTCGTGCAGCTACAGGACCTGTGAGGCCATCTGTCCAACAGCTAAGGCAATCATCTGAAGCACACGTGTGCAAGTCTACGCCGGAGTGATGAGGCTTTGGTAGCGGCGCGATCAAAGCCCGGACCTCAACCCAACTGAACCGTCGAGGCAGGACCTTAACACAGCTGTGCTCGAACGACGCCAAGAAAGTCTCATTGAACTGCAGCGGCGCGATCCAGAAGAACGGGCCACAGTTCTTCCACAAAAATGTGACAGACTCGTGTAGTCGCACAGGAAATTACCACTTGGAGTTATTGCTTCTAAGGGTGGCTCGACAGGCTAATGAATTACAATTGCTTGCTCGTGTAATTTGTTTTCTTCTTTTTGGCCTGTTCTTGTTAGACAATAATGGAACAGTGAAAAAAAACCTTTATAAGTTGGTCATCTGAGGTTGCATCGGCTTCATACTGAGACTCGCTTCTTGTTACATTCTTCAACACGTTCTGTGATGGATAGTGTGCAGAGTAACGAAAAACTGCATGATGAAAAGGTACAAATAAACTAAAAAAAACTAGTATCCACCAAGACTGCATTTCAATCAGATCTGAAACAGCCTGGGTTGTTTTTCAATGAGCTAAAAGATCATTTTCACCTGGTTTCCACTCTGTTTCCACTGAGATCTGAGGTTCAGGGGAGATTAGTCAGACTGAGTCCAGTGAAGTGTGCTGCTTCCCTGACAGTCCTGGCTGGAGGGTTGGCACTGCTGCCCCCCGGTCCGGCTGTCACAGGAGGACGTGCACTTCAGCTGCATGAACTCGACATCCGTCCGTGCTACACGCTTGAAGAAGGTTCGCCATTTGTGCCTTATAGTGTAACAGAAATAGCTACTGGAGCAACCATTTCAGTGGCACGACTGAAGTTAACAGATTTTATTAGTTGATTTTTTTTTTTTATGATTAAACTTGAGATGTATGAGACAGAGAGGCAGAAATAAATTACTGGGAAAACTCCCAGAAGGTCTAATTTCTGCCCCTGAACTCTGGTAGGCTCCTGGTTCCTTCCAAACAAAGGGGGTGGGGCCACTAACGAACAAACCTGAATGACGCCACTGCGGGGTAAAGAATGGCTGGTGCTAAAATTAAACTCGAGCAACTCGTATCTTTTTGGGCAGAAAAACCTCCAATCCTGCTCCACACTACTGAAAAGATTTTTGAAAATTACACAGGACTAGGGGTGAGTATTGGCGAGGACCTCGCAATATGATATGTATCATGATACTTGGTTCACGATACGATATTATCGTGATGTCACGATATATTGCGATATTCTACCCAGTTAATATAAAAATTAAAAGTAGAGATGAAAAATCAAGTTGCTGTATATGTTCATCAGATGATATTGATCATTCAGAGGACAAATTGAGTCAAAACTACCGTATTTTCCGGACTATAAGCCGCTACTGTTGTCTCATGCTTTAAACCATGAGGCTTATACAGAGATGCGGCTTTTCTATGAATTTTTCTTCAGCCCTCGGGGGGCGCTCTAGCAGGAAGTGCAAAAACCAAAAAACAAATCAAGTAATTTAAGATTATTCTGTTTTTGTTCAGTAGCCTATGTTGGCTATGCTACTCTACATTCATTTTGTGAGCATCAATACCTGTTATTATTGGACAAACTAACTAATCCAGGTGTGTCTGACCATTGTAGCGACTCGGACACACCTGGATTTATCAGTTTGTCCAGTCAGTTTGTTGGTTCTCCAGTGGATTTCAGGGTTCTGAGCGGACCCGAGCAGAAGTAAGGTTTTAATCGCAGATGCGGACCGGACACAGCGTGGAGCCAGCAGGTCCGTGATCCGGCTCCAAAGCGGATCTGGCACTGAGTGCAAGTGGACTCTGATACGGGTCCGTTTCACGGGTCTGTTCCGGATGTCTTTGCTATGTGGGGGGGTTTCAGTACACAGGAGGAGGAAAAATCAGTTCAGGTATATGAATAAACACTTACGGTACAAAATCTCTCGATGTAAATATCTTATTTCTCAGCCTGGATACTGGCGGCTTATAGTCCGGTGCGGCTTATATGTGACAAAATATATATTTCGTTTATATTTTAATGAGTGCGGCTTATATTCAGGTGCGGCTTATAGTCCAGAAAATACGGTATTTGCTTCAAAACAACCTATTTATTGTTTATTATTAGTGTTTTTGCACGTTTTGCACATGCGTCTAATACATGAATTTTCCTTAAAAAAAAACGATATTAGGAGCTGAAAAATAGATATTATATTGGGCGGCCAAAAATCACGATATATTGCCAAATCGATTTTTTTTCACACCCCCTACGCAGGACTGAGCTCCATCACATGCATCTGAGCATCTCACACGCTCGATTCACATTGTAGCGGCGCGTCCCGGCCTCCTTCCTTCCCCCACCTGAACGAAACCCCACTGAGCGCATGTGTCGACCCGACTGAAAAGTGAGGGAAGACAAATATCCGAACAAAATTTGGGAGGGTGAAGCTGCTGCCCGAGTGAAAAATCGACCTTAAATGATCAATAAACTGACACGCGAGGACACGCTCTGATGGCTCTTATCTGTCAATGAATATACTGTGTTTAAGTCTGAATTATTTGTTAAACCTACTGTAAAAAGTGAGCGTGAACAATTTGGGAGAAATTTCATTATGTAATTAGCTTCCCCGTAGTTCTGTTCACTGATAATTAGCTGCTAATTGTACATAATTATATATTCCACTGAGAAAGACGGAGCTCACTTTTGTCTTGTTACAAATTAATACACTACATTAGCTCGCTAAACTATCTTCCAAATAATTTTGTATGCATAATTCTGTGAAGCTCAACAGTTTTATTTTTAAAATATTCATTGTTTTTGGGTTTTTTTGTTCCCTTATGATCAACTAGTACAAACTGCAGCACCATGAAACCCCACAGAGTTGCAGCTTTTACATAACAATGACTGGATTTTAGAAGCAGATATCCAAGCGGCTTATGTCTCAAAGAAAAAGAAAAAAAAGCTAGAATGAAAGGTATCCTGGACGTTAATGAACCGCTTCCCAACTATGCAGCATAAGAACTTTCTGGTGAGGCTTTTGTGCGTGCTCGAGGATTCTCTCATACTCCCATTCCTCATGGGAAAAAAACAAAAACAAAAAAAAACAGGAAACCCGACGGCTTATTTATTACCAATTCCTAATTTCTTGAACAGTTCAAACTTTCTGGCAGTGTTCTAACTCATTACCAGCATTTATTTGCTGCAGCTCATTCTTTGCAGCTTGCAGCAGGACAGAGCTGCACTGAATTATTAAATGGTGCTGCGGCGCCCTCTGCAGGCGGGCAGGAGAACTACACCAGCAGCAGGACGTTAATGAAAACAGATCAGGAGTTATTCTGTTTGGCATTATTAAGCAGCATTGCTAAATAAATACATGAAAATACACCCATGGTTAGCATTAAATGCTGATTTACGTCGTCCTGGATGATGTTTGAAAGCCCACCCGACTGGACTTAATGTAATTTTCTGAAACCTAAAACACATCTTTCAAACAGACAGCGAGGCCTGTCCAGAACACTATTTGGCAAGTCGTCTGGACTTCTGGGGCGGTTTTTCGATAGACTGTGATTGAGTTTTGATCAGTTTTTAACTGCTTGGCATAAACGGATAAATAAACCTTTTCCTGCCTCTCGGTTTAATGATTAGCGAGATCAAAGATGGCAGTAATTGAGATGACGCGGTGAACCCGGCGAGCACAGACCGGGGTCAACAGACACCTATTCCAGCCACAGGAATGTCTGGGAGCGTGCACACACTTACCTCTCCTATGTGAATGTGCGTTTCGTCCACGGACTGCGAGTACACTCGGATGATCTCCTTCATGTGGAGGACGTGGTTCTCTTCGATGTCTTGGAATTTCTGTAAAACAGATTGATGAAATTTACAGTTACAGTGGTGGCAACGCAGCGGCTCGGTTGCTCCAGATCAAATTAATTTGCGCGCAGACAGATCTGCGGCATGATGTCAGACTCCGAAAGCAGACATAAAAGCAAATATAAGTCGAGACTCCTCATTCTCACTTCATTGTCATATTGCTGAGACTCTGCAGGTCTCGTGGCTGCAGCTGCGTGTTTGGGCGATCTGCGGCAACAACACGCATGTAGGTGCTTTAACTAGACGTCAGCCCATGAAGGTAAAGTCACGGAGAGGTTAGCGCACCACTGATCCCCAAAAAAATCCTCTAAGGTCTGAGTATAAGGCAAATACAGATAACTTGTCTCATGTATGATCTTTTTATAGTCTCACATTGCTGTGAAGTAATTCTGGCTCGTTCTTTTTTTATAAGATTGCTTCAGTTCATTAAGAGTTTCGGTCATCCGCCCATAAGGTCCCATTTTCATTGGTTTGAAGTCTGGACTTCGACTGGGTCAGTCAAGTCGTGCCGGTGTAGATTAGTCGGGGTGCTTCGGATCATTTTCCCATTGCACGACCCAGTTTTGAATAAACACATTTTGTCCGTAGAATACTCAGGGTATGGAGAAGAATTCACGGTTGACAGCAAGGTGTCCAGTAGGGGTGTGAAAAAAAATCGATTTGGCAATATATCGTGATTTTCAGCCGCCCAATATAATATCGATTTTTCAGCTCCTAATATTGATTTTTTTTCTCGATTTTTTCAAATACACTAATAATAAACAATAAATAGGTTGTTTTAAAGCAAATAGTTTTGACTCAATTTGTCCTCTGAATGATCAATATCATCTGATGAACATATACAGCAACTTGATTTTTCATCTCTACTTTTAATTCTAATATTAACTGGGTAGAATATCGCAATATATCATGATATCGTATCGTGACCCAACTATCATGATACATATCGTATTGGGAGATCCTTGCCAATACTCACCTCTAGTGCCCAGGTCCTATAGCTGCAAAACAACCCCCATCATCACCCCTCCACCCCCCTGCTTGACAATGGGCCCCTCAGTCATGCTTCTATGTTCTTTTTGGTGTTTTTGGTGCTTCTCTGAACATTGCACGGTCAGATTTTAAAGTAAATCTGTTGCAGCATTGACTCCCAGGATCTGGCAACTGTGAATAAACTCGTGAATAAACCTCTCTCGCTGCAGGACGATGAGCTTCTAATTGTTTGTAAATGGTTCTGTAACGCTTTCCAGATTGACGTGAACTGAGAGTTAATTCCCTCTCAGTGCTGTTTTATCCTGAACTTGAACGTTTCAGAGCAACAAAAATACCAAAATGTTTGTTTTTATGCACGTCGGCACTACTGCTGATGATCAGCACAACGTAGGCTGATGATTATCAGCATGAAACCCACCCTATGGAGACATAAGGGGGTCCTCAGTATTGGTCACAATTTATTCTTATCGGTTTTGTTCTATAAATAATGCCATGGTAAATACTTAACTCTAGTCTCTTGGGGTAAATCAAGGAGAGGGAGAATAAATAATAATTTTTAAAAAATCACTCAAAAAAGAGGGAGATCAGCCTTCAAAATTACAAAAACCTCAAAATATCGATTCTGCGATATATATCGATATTTTATCGAGTATTGATTTTTCAGCCACGAGTATTGATATTCTAAGCTTCTTCCAAAACCCCCGTGTCCCACCTTTAAAAGCTTGCAAGCAACAATTTGCACTGTTTAAATAAATGAAACTATTTTTCTCAACAAATCTTTTATTCATTTTGTCCAGCATTTGCAAGCTGCCTGTCAGCCATATAATGTGGAATTGATGCTTTCAGTTCAATTAATTCAAACAAAGTCATTGATGTCACTCACAAGATGTCACCAAAATTACTTTGTCCCTTTAAAATGATGTAAATGTATTGTGAGATGAATATCGATATATATCGTATCGTGAGCCGAATATCGTGTATCGCATCGTATCGCGAGATTAGTGTATCGCTAACGGAGATAGCCAAGATGGAAAAAATATTTCTGACTCCTACCGAACGGCGGACCCACGCTGACAATCAGACAGAGAGAACACATGTAGAAACCCCGGTGATGTCAGAGCGCACACATGTTCAGTGTTTATAATATACGCCGTCGAGATGAGCCGTCGACTGTGATCCCGGGGAGGAGGCACCGCCGCAGCGCTGTTCTCCCGGGGGAAAACAGAAACCCTGATGGATAACTGGAACCAGCTCTGGTGGCGCTGCTGCTGAGGTCCGGGAGGATGTGGAGGCCAAATTCTGTTGATCTGATTTTAATTTGGAGTTTATCTAATCAGCCCCTCAGATGGATCCAATCACAGCTTTCCACAACGATTCCGTCAGAGAGGAAAAAACACAATCTGGAAATGGTGCAGGGCACGAAGACGTGGAACAGACGCGCACCGAACTGACAGATTACACAATTGAGCGTCGCATACCACAAAGACAGACAATAAGCAGAGTTTAAGAGCGCATATTTCATTAAAGTACAGAAAAAGCAGCTGACGCCGGTCGTACCTGTGCAGTTTCTGCCATCTTCTGCTCAAATTCAGACTTTGCCGTTGCGTATTTCTCCACGTAGGATTTGTAGGTCTCTGTCGCCTTTTTGGCTTTCACGCCAGCCTGTAAACACGTGTAAAACACACAGATACACTTTTATTATTTATTTTATTTAGCCTTTGTTTATACAGTGTGACCTGTTCAATAGTAAATCACAATGAAATACATATAAATCAATCAATATAGTTATAAAAAAAAAATAAAAAAAACATAAAATAATAAATATGCTGAACAAATACAGTTAAAAGTGGGAGAGATTCAGCATGAACACACCATAGAAGCTCTCTCTACGTCTCTTAACAGTATTTTAAAACTAGCAAGGGGAATCAGACTGGACAGTTTTCAGACGCTGCTGAACTTGTTCCAGGTTGGGGGGGGGGGGCTGAGGTAAGAGAAGGCCTTTTAGCCACACTCAGTACGGACTGAAGGATGGAAAAAGTGATGAAGTCCTGGGACAATAGACTGTAAGTGGACTGGATTTTGAGATGGATAAGATGTTAAGTAAGAGGGCAGCAGACTTAGGATGGATTTGTAAATGACTAAGTACCAGTGTATGGTTCTACGCATTGATAGAGATGTCCAGCTGACCAAGGCGTACAGAGTACAATGATGTGTCATGGATTTACAACCAGTTATAAATCTCAGTGCACCATGATAAACAGCGTCGAGCAGATGGAGATGATTTGCAGATGCATTCATATACAGGACATCACCATAGTCCAAGAGAGGCAAAAAGGTGGTAGAAACCTATGGAGCCCCGTTTGGGTCATAATTTAATGAATAAATGAGTCTATTATTATGAAATACAGGTGTATATTATTATGAAATATTTTCCCATTATTATGGATAATGGTTTTGTTTTTCATAAGAATGAGCTTTTACATAATAATGGCTTTGTTTTTCATAAGAATCATTTGTGTGTCAATCACAGTAGAGAGGGCGGAGCCATTTATGTGATTGGCTGCAGATAAGTAACAGAACAGTGAATATCGATAGTGGGCGAGAGGTGCAATTTATATACTCCAGGCCATTAGGTGGCAGAATGCACCTCAGTTTACGGTTAAAAGTTAAAATCAACTATGCCATAGCTACAATCGGACTAGGAGTGCACCTTGATGACGCCACGGCCCGCTGCTAACGAGACCTCACGGCCAAAACTAGTCGATGTCAGAGCGTAGAATGGAGAAGGATCAGCCAATGAGCGTGCAGGTCAACCACTGGTCCCGCCCACTGGCAAAATGTCATTATTATGTAAAAGCTCATTCTTATGAAAAACGAAGACATTATGTAAAAGCTAATTCTTAGATAAAAAAGCCATTCTGAAATAAATTATTATGCATTAAACTAAGATTAAATAATAATAAAAATATAATTCATAACAATTACATTTTTTTCATAATAATTGGAAATATTTCATAATAATACACATATATTTCATAATAGTGGGAAATATTTCATAATAATACACATATATTTCATAATAATGGAAAACATTTCATAATAATGGATACGTATTTCATAATAATAAACGCTTGTATTTCATAATAATAGACTCATTTATTTATTGAATTATGACCCACACGGGGCTCCATAGAAACCGGCTGTTTCCTAACTTTAAAGAAAAACAATGTTTGTTCCTGTTAAAAAAAAACCCTAGTTTTAGTTTTAATTTCTTAACCAAATTGTTAATATGACATTTAAAAGACAGGCCATCATCTAATATAATATCTAAGTATTTGTTGGAGGATACAAGTTCGACAGGTGCGCCCTGAACAGAGGTAATACAGGGAAGAGCATTGCTTTGGTTTTGTCTGCATTCAGCACCATTCTGAGGGGGAACAGGTGGGACTGAAACATGTCAACAGCAGACTGCAGACGTTCAAAAGCAAGAGCAAGAATATAAAATGGTATCGTCCGCATAAAGGTGAACAGAAGCATTAACATTTCGACCTACATCATTTATGTAATGACCGTCACGCCTGTGAGTGTGAAGCAGACGACAGCTTCTCGTTTTCCTGGATCAACAAGAACCCTTCTGGGTTCAGGTGTCTGCACAGAGACCTGACGTGGGTGCGTGAACGCGGCGTTATGACCTCCCACCTTGTCCACGTCCCTCTGGGTGGCGCCCTCCTTGCGGAGGCGCTCCTGCTCCACGGTTTTGGCGTTGTAGATCTCCTTGGACTTCTGCAGAGCCTGGGAGATGGCCTGGATGCTCTGGACGGCCTCCAGGGTTGGTGCCACTTCTTCTTTTGTCTGTGAAGCACACAACCCCCGTTCATTAACTGGTTTAATAGGCCAGTAATACGTGCGAGTCTCTGCCGTCGCTCTATTCTCGCTCTTCTCGCGCCGAGCGCCATAAACAGACAACACTTGTCCTGGAACACCCTTGTTTATTATGTGACAGAAGAAATAACAGAAACGAGTTCAGCGCAGTCAGAGACTCTTTACGGCCGCTCGTAAAATACCATTTCGACTTTTCAGTTTCAATCTCACGCATGCGACACGGAGCTTTGGCGTGGAGCAGCGGAGAGCAATTAAAGCTATATAACAGCCGTTAAAAAATGTATACAACCCTGCATTTGATCTGAACGACACAGCGCCGGCTCTGTTTTTTCCAGCCCTCCGATATCAACGTCAAGCATTAAAGAGAAAAATAAACAGCACGTAATGACTTATAATTACGGCGACCACACAGTAAGCCGAGCTGATTTATTTGTTTTACATTATTATCTCTGAACCCGTGAGTTATGACACAGCTGTCCCGCGACGTAAACATCCGCGGGAATAAGGCAAAAGACAAAAGCTCGTCTGTAATTATCGTCTCGTTTCGACAGCGCATCACAGTCAGCGCCCATCACTGGATGGTCACATTGAACGCATCGTGGCGGCGAGCTACCCAGGAAGGATAGAGCAGAGGAGTCTGGGAAGGTGATGGAGAGAAACTGCGACAGCCCTTTTGTTACGCTGAGAAGCACCGACAAAACTCTATTAATTCAATGCACCTATCTCACTCTGAGTTCTGCGGTCGCCTGCACGGGGGCAGAGCCGACGCAGAAATGTAGCTGGGAGTTCTCAACTTATTTTAGAGGCAATAACTAGAACCTGTAACATAAAACCACAAAACTGACGAGCGCTAAGGATACAGACTGTCATCATTTCTGGAGACAGAGCAGCTACATGTCACGTCTGGACCTGATTTCTTAATGTTCCACCTCATGAAAGACAGAACAGAGCGGGAACTTGCACGTGTGCCTGCAATTTAAGGCTCATAAAAAAGGACTATAATTCATATCTTATGTTTTTTTTTTTTTAAACTAAATGGTGATATACCATGTACATAATGTAATTTTCTATACTTATAAAGTAGTATGACTTATTATTAGGGCTGGGCAAGTTGACGCGTTATTATTGCGTTAACTCATTAATTTATTAACGCCGACATTTATTTTATCGCGCATTAACGCATGTTGCTCACATGCTTTTGTTTTGAAAAGTCTGTTACTGGCTGCTGCGGAACTGGAAAAGAATTGTCAGGTAAACATGCGGAAAAGCTAAAACAGACATGGAGAAAACGGTAAAAATCCGTGAACTTTACAGTTCAGGTAGCAACTCAGGTAGCAATATTAAAAATTCTGTCCAAAAAAAAAAAAAAATCTGGACTGCAACAAAACTTTGGCGTCATTCCTCCATGTTCCATCAGATCTGCTCCATGTGTTCACTGTCCTGCTGTTCTCTAGCTGGTTACTGCAGTGCGGCTCCATCTAGTGGCACAGATGTGTAACGACAACAGAAAGTCCAGTCCTCGATTTCAAACAAATTCAGGTTCTTTGGCCCATTTTTTAATTTCGTATTTTTGATCCAAGTCTAAAACTTGAAATATAAAAAAAAAAAAAAAAAAAAAGGCATTTTTTTTCATTTTTTTTGTTTTTAATAAAATGTCACTTTTTATTTTTGATTGACAATTGAAAATGGAAAGAATGAATGATACACGGATTGGTAAAGTTACTGAACTTTAACATGGACATTTCATTTTAAAGTTCTCTCAGACGGAGGATTCAACAGAAACAAGGTTATTGGTAACAACTGACAAGTTGAACTCCCCGTTAAAAGTTTCTGCTGTTACCTCAGAAATTACCTGTTTTAATGTTCTGATTGTGCTGAGACACAATCATTTTGTTGGATTTTGTTTGTAAACTTTTTTTTTTTTTTATAAAAACAGGATGACATTAATACCCTGGCAGTGGCAATAAGCTTTATTTTATTTTACATTTTTCAAGATGAGATTTACACTAAATATGTGTTACTGACAAGTGCTGATGTTAAAAGTGTTTGAACAACAAATTTTATTGTACTTTAGTTCAAATGACAGCAGGACATTTAAATAAAAGAGCATTTTACATTTTTGATTTTCCGTATACAATGCGATTAATCATGATTAATCAGGAAAATCATGCGATTAATCGCGATTAAAAATTTTAATCGTTACCCAGCCCTAGTAATTTTCTATACTTATTAAGTAGTATCACTTATTATTTTTAGTATGTTGCCCTTTAGAGGCCGGGTGTCTGCTACTCAGCTGGTCGTGGGCTTCTAAACCTGGACTAATAGGGGGGTTGTGTCAGGAAAGGCATCTGATTGAAAACCTGATACATTTCCAAACACGAGTGTCCCCCTTAAAAAAAAGAGGAAACGCTGAAAGAGGTCGCTATTAAAGGTAGGGTAAGTGATTCCACAGTGCCGTATCTGTCGTTATTAAATGAGACATCAACAAAAGACGGAGAGCTATCTCCTCCCTGCCCCTCTTTCCGGTACTCCCAGAGAGAACACACCCCAATCAAAAGCACCCCACCCCCACCACCCCCCCACCACCACCCCCCACCCCACCCCCCAAAAAAAGCTGAGCTGACCCCACCCTATTTGTTTCCAGTTTAGCGAGCCAGGGCTGTGTATAAGGTGGGCAACTAAAGGACGGGTTACAAATCACGCGGTACTGCTTAGCCTAGCTTTAAGAATTACAATAACATGATATCATTACCTCACAAAACACAAATACTTTATAATCCATGAGTTAAAAAAGAGCCCTTTGATTGCCAAATAGTGATCCCACCCATCCCTAACTTATCTGATGGAGCAACCTGAAACTCATAAAAGCAAAGAAACAGTGAAAATACAAGATCAAACTAATAATCTTAATCCTAAACCAACATTCAGTAAACTTGTAGAGCATAGCCAGATAAAGCACTGATTCAGCTCTAGAGATAGAGATATAACATTGATCTTTTTAAACAAATAAGTTATAACTAGTTACTACTGTTTTTTTAAAGCCTTTATGGTCTACTAACTAAATCATAAGGTGTTTATAAATATAAACTCTTCATAAAGGTTTGTGTTTATAAATATAAACCATTCATAAAGGTTTGTGTTTATAAATATAAACCATTCATAAAGGTTTGTGTTTATAAATATAAACCATTCATAAAGGTTTGTGTTTATAAATATAAACCCTTCATAAAGGTTTGTGTTTATGAATATAAACCCTTCATAAAGGTTTGTGTTTATGAATATAAACCATTCATAAAGGTTTGTGTTTATAAATATAAACCATTCATAAAGGTTTGTGTTTATGAATATAAACCCTTCATAAAGGTTTGTGTTTATAAATATAAACCATTCATAAAGGTTTGTGTTTATAAATATAAACCATTCATAAAGGTTGTGTTATAATATAAATTGTGTTTATAAATATAAACCATTCATAAAGGTTTGTGTTTATAAATATAAACCTTCATAAAGGTTTGTGTTTATAAATATAAACCATTCATAAAGGTTTGCGTTTATAAATATAAACTATTCATAAAGGATTGTGTTTATAAATATAAACCCTTCATAAAGGTTTGTGTTTATAAATATAAACCCCTCATAAGGGGAAACAGTGTAACCAGAGAGAAACACTTGATATTTAAAATTTAATTTTCACGACTGCTGTGGCCAAGACAGGCAATGAAAGTTGCAAAAACACACACAACTACGATGTTCACATCAAATATTTAGATATACACCACAAACCCTTCAACAAAAACATGCAAACACTCAGACTTAAAATGATGTCATTAGTTAAAATTATACTAAATTATATGTAACGCAGCAGGCTTTATTTACTAATTCTTCAAGAGCTTTTGAAGTGATGATGATCAGTCGTAACATCTGCAAATATCTTAAATAGGTTTAAGTTCATGCTGTGAGACCAGATCCTGAATACAGGTGGGTTTGGACAGAAGACATGAAGACGGAAATTGAAGGTGCTTTTCTTTTTTTTTTTAAGGATGCCGTGATGGTTGGATGAAAGAATACCAGGCATGGTTTCGGAAATGAACACATGCCAGTGTGGGTCTTTAATATCTGTTTACCTCCCAAGACCATTTTATTTTGATCTAAATAAAGGTAAACAAGTCTAACACAGCTGCGGCGATGCAGACCATAAAAACAACATTACCCAGCAGTCACTCATTTTACAGCTGCAACATCTTCATAAATAAATAAATAAGTCAAGCAGAGAGAGCAGCTGTGTTTTCATTTTGGCAATATTTACAAGGGGGAACGATCGCTGGGGGAAAGTTTGTTTGCAGGTGCAGCTCACAGCTGGTCACAGAAAAAAAAAAAAGAAAAAAGAAACAGGAGTCTCGCAATCGGCTGCTGTGACAAACACACACCGTGGTACTGAATGGATCATTTACAGATAAGTCAATGTGGGTTTTTTTCCTTCTTTTAGTCTTTCTGTTGACTCAATTATGTGTAGGGGTGTGAAAAAAAATCGATTTGGCAATATATCGTGATTTTCGGCCACCCAATATAATATCGATTTTTCAGCTCCTAATATCGATTTTTTCGGAAAATTCATGTATTCATGTATTAGGCGCATTGTGAATACTTAAATGTGCAAAAACACTAATAATAAACAATAAATAGGTAAATAAATAGGTAAATAGGTAAATAAATAAATAGGTTGTTTTGAAGCAAATAGTTTTGACTCAATTTGTCCTCTGAATGATCAATATCATCTGATGAACATATACAGCAACTGGGTAAAATATCGCGATACCGTGATAATATCGCATCGTGACCCAAGTATCATGATACGTATCGTATTGCGAGGTCCGTGCCGATACTCACCCCTAATTATGTGCGTTACTTAACATTCTCACGCAGCTCAATCTATCGTAATCCCGCCGCTGCTCACCTTCTTGTGCGCTTTGGCCTGCTCTTCCACGTACTTCTGGACGTCCTTTATGAGTTCCTGCAGTTTCCTCACCAGCTCCATGTGACAACCAGCCAGCTTCTCTGTTGAGCTCTTGAACACGTCCCACATTGGTGCAAACGTCCTGCGGTAAAGGAGGGTGCCAGGAAGTTAATATTAACATGAATAAATCTGGCTTTTTTTTTTTTTTTTTAAATGATTCCACTCACCCAAGTTGTGAAAAGTTACCAGCTGACTTGACAAGTTTGGTCATCGACCTGGCATAGGCCTCTTCAATGGTACTCCTAAAACCAAATAAAAGACAATATAAAACACACCAGTTATTTATTATGATGCTTTTAAATGCTGGCTTTATGTCAAAAACAGTTAAGATAAGTGCTGATAAAAACATTTGTACTCTTTAACAGAATGAAGTTGTTCCAAAGTGTCTGTGGCTCAAACGCTGCACGAAGACGTCAGCCAGAAACAATCAGAACTTGCATCATAAATGTTTAACCTCAAGCATTGTGTGTGGGAAAAGTCGTGTGTTTGGGCTTGTGATGCGTTCATGAACCTCATGTAGAAGACGACAGACTTTGAAAGCTGGTGTTTAAATCCCCTGCTTCGCTTATTTCCTTGATGCCTTCGTCCAGCGCCAAAGTGACAGGAAGAAAAAGCGCTGCAGCGTCAGTCTGAATTATGCATGTTTCTTTCAGGAACGAGCTCAGCCACGGAGAAACGGGACGCCGGTGCACGGACGCAAACACGAACTCAGCGCTGAACATCGCAGAGGATGCAACAAGCTGCAGATGAAATATGGACGACATTTCCACTTCCAGCGCCAGACCAGTTTAATGGCTTATTTCTATCCTTCATTATGTTGTCAATGCTAATACTACTGCTTTAAAAATCTTAATGTTAGAGCTTTTAATGTTGATCATGAAGAAGAAAACTGGAGAGCAAGTGATAGAAAAACCAAAACTTTAAGATGTTCCTATGAAGATTAATTTGAGGGGGGGGGGTGATTATATACTGATTAGTGCTGGGCAATATGACGATACATATCGTGGGGACAATATAAAAGTGTATATCGTGCCATTTCTCTTCTATCGTTTCTATCGTTTCTAACCTAATTTTATCTATTATTACAGCAAATAGTAATTAAATAACCTGCATGATAAATTTGATAGATCATTCATATCTACTTCTTCAAGTAGCCTTTTATGTTTGCACTTTTATTCATGGTTAATGCCTTAAAACAGAGTTCCCTTCAACCCTGATGTTTACTTTAGACACTTTATATTGGTTTGCAAAACTTTGCACTACAAGGTTACAGATTTCAGAAGTTGAAAAATAATTTTGTGTTAATTTTTTATAGCTGACTTCAGTGCAAAAATGTGTTTTTCCTCTCAGAAACTGTTGTGCACTTTAAAAAAATGTGAAAGCTACTGTACCTCTGTACCTACCTGTTTTTGCTGCACTAAAATGTATGTTTGTGACTGTTGAAAAGTTGAAAGGTAAGCAATGAAATTTTTGTCAAACTTTTCAGAGAATAACTGAAAACATACTTTATTATGGTATATCGTGATTTAAAACAGTCCATATCGTGATATATGATTTTTTTTCCATATCGCCCAGCACTAATACTGCTCACATAAAACAATGAGAATTTAGTAATATAGTGTGATATGATAGATGCACGCATAACTTCACATTAGTATGCAGTAGGAGTGAGTATTGGCAAGGACCTCGCAATACGATATGTATCATGATACTTGGGTCAGGATATGATATTATCGTGATATCACGATATATTGCGATATTTTAACCAGTTAATATCAAAAATTAAAGTAGAGATGAAAAATTTAGTTGCTGTATATGTTAATCAGATGATATTGATCAAAACTGGTCAAAACTATTTGCTTCAAAACAACCTATTTATTGTTTATTATTTGTGTTTTTGCACATTTAACTATTCACAATGCGTCAAATACATGAATACATGAATTTTCCTAAAAAATCCTTATGAGGAGCTGAAAAATCGATATTATATTGGGCGGCCAAAAATCACGATATATTGCCAAATCGATTTTTTTTCACACCCCTAACATGCAGTATAGACGTACAGCTGTAATTACTGAGTTAGGTGTTTGACTAAAAAAATAGTCTGAATAGTGACTCTTCTTTACCTGGAGAGTTTCCCTCCAGCGCTCTGATTCAGGAAGTGGGTTTTGGGTGAACTCTTAGTCTGTCAACCCCAGACTGAGGGAAACTCTGGGTTTCCTGTTTCAGACACCGAGGTCACGTCAGACAGAGGTTTCAGAGACTGAGGGTAACACATCCTCAGAGTCGGTTACCTTTATATCTGTCTCCTCCTCTGTATAAAGCTCAAACTGTTTTTTTCTATCAGGCATATTTTATTTCAATGTTTTTTTTTTAAGGTTTTTTTTTTTAAGGACAAATTCATGAGCTCTTGTTTGTATGCAAGTTTTTATTCTTCTTCTATCTTTTTTATACTGGAGTATCTATTGGCCGGGTCTTCCTTGAAAAATACATTTGATCTGGAAGGACTTCCTGGTAAAATAAAAGGCCAATTAAAAAATAAACTAAAACTAATTGAAAGTCCTTGAATGTCACCAAAGTGAAACAGAAACACTCCAGTTACCTGTCTGAATTATGGTTTTATGTTTTTCATCTTCAGGCACTTCCAAGCTCTTTATTCTTTTATTGGCAGGATTGCACCTGTATAAAAAAATTACTCTACATTCCCCCCTGCTTGTCACTTATATGATATAATAGTTACTAAAATGTGACGTTACACATTCACTCGACATTCACTACAAAAGAAAACAGACATGCCATGGTGAATCACTGAGTTTTCTCAGTCTTTCTGTGCAAATAATTAAACTCGTGACATATTTTCCAGAGGTTTGCAGAACTCTTAGAGATTATTAACACCCTCTTCTTCTTTTCATGTTTTCAGTGAAAGTGTTAACTGAGAAAAACCACCAAGATATTAAAAATAATACACTGCAGTGAGCTGTCGTCACCACTAGGGGTAGACATTTGTACAGTTTTCAGAAGGGAGGACATCATTAAATATCACCACGTAGTGCTGAAGTGAAAGATCTTCACAGTTTGGGCTCGGTGGACAAAACCTACAACGCTTTTCTGAGCTGCGGCGCACGAGTAAATCAGTGGCCGGCATTGTTCACCCTTCATGAATGATGCATCTGACCTCGTCACCGGGTGCGTGACCGACAGCGCGCCTGCAGAGACTCCGAGGCCCGTTAATATTTAAACAGAGCGTCGAGCCGAAACAAACGGAGTCACGGCGAATGCAAGCTTTGAGTTCAGCTGGACGTCAAGAATTGTGATTATTTTCTAACCAGCACACCCTTTCCTGTGGAGATCTGCCAACATGTGCGTCTACGGAAGAAAAAAAATGACAAGAACGCTGCATAAACCACGTTAACGACAGGAACTACATTCTCTGTCGTGAAGCAACCTTTGAACGTTCATTCTCTCATTATCAATAATATTTTACAGTCCTTATTCAGTATTTGCAGTTCAGCGAACACATCAAATTCCACACGTCTGTGCTGAAGCGTCACGGCGACTGAGTGCATTCCTCAGAGACGGCCGGGCTCAGGGATCTGCTGCAGAGTCCCGGAGGTCGCAGGTTATGAATGCACACCTTTAAGTTAATCTCTGAGGAGGTGGGGAGGATTTACAGAGAAGCTATCATTATGGTATTATCAAACAGCAGACACTCATGGTGAGCAACATAAAGCCAGGTTACAGGTGAGCTTATATTTAAGCCCATAAGATGTTGAGTTTACGCCACAGCTGGGCGTAACTCAGAATTATAGGTTTTGGAACAACCCAAAAACCAGAGGTTCCAACCCAAATCAGGTCTCGGGTCCATTCAAAAGACGAGACTCCGGGTTCGGGTCTGAATTGGTACAGTTAGCCTCGGGTCCGGTCGGTGCTCTCTGACAGGCTGGTTCCTCTTTTACTCCAGAGAGAGTACACTGTACACTGCAAAAAAAGGGGGTCTTCAAACAAGATAAAAACACTACAACTAAGGAAAAAGGTTCTCAAAACAAGTGAAAAAAATAGATAATTTCACTTGGTAAGATTTCTTAATTTAAGATTGTAGGAACACTTGTTTTCTAGATTTAAGAAAGGTATAATTTGTTATTGCATCTTAAAACAAGATTTATTTTGATGAGGAGAAGAGATGAGGAGAAGGAAAAAACGTAATATATCTTATTTTAAGTGTTAATTGTTTTTTATTTTAGGATTCCCTGCCTGTTTGAGACAAAAAAAGTTAAGTTTACTTGATATAAGATTATACTGAGACTTAAAATAAGAAAGTTATTATTAAAACAAGAAAAAATATTTAACGCTTCTAAATGTATGTTTTGTTTTCTTGGCAAGAACCAAATAATTTTGCAGTGTAAAGATATTGGCGGTGGCAGCCAATGTCAGGACTCGGGGCAGTTAAATTAATTATTAATTAACGTGGCGTGTTTGTCATGAAACAACCGTGTTGCCGTAGCGTGTTATTAGCAGTTTGCCCGGCAGCTGTAAAGCACAACGGATCGCCAACATGACGACGTTGGATTGGATGAGAGAACATATTTACGACGACACGTCCTGACCGGTGTAGGCTATTAGTGTTAGCAGTTGCGACCAATAGCATCTGTATCCACAAAGAAAATAACGACGTGGATTTATTGTTGTTTACATCACGTAGCCTATGTAGCAACTGAACCGGGTAGAGAAGAAGACAACTTTAGGTAAGAAAATCAAGTTTTATTCAATGCTAGACAACTTTTAACATGAGCAACTATGGGCTGGATTGTCTCGGTTCTATTCAGGTAACTCGGTTCGGTGCTTAAGACTCTCGAGTTTTGGGTCGATTCCAGGTCCAAATATTCCATTCAGGTTCGAACTCCTGGAATTATGGTAATAGCACGGGTCGGATCGGTTTCGGGTCGAATTTCCACGGGTCCATTCGGGTTCGGGTCCAAGAAAGTGGACCTATGCTCAGAATGGGGTTCTGAAATCTACCGTTTTACTCTCCCGGTGAATGCAAGTGAACTAATAAACTGGACTGGACTCGTCCAGAATCCTCTCTCGTTCCGAGCCATACGTGAAGCAATTAGTTGATTGGTCACAGAGGTTTAAAGGAAACCTGAGTAAGTGTGACCACTCCAGACCAGACGGGGGCAGCATATCAGAACAATGAACATGTGTCAGCTTATGGTGATGGTGCAATGAGCTCTGCAGAAACCACCTCTCCCTATTTCCTGAAATACCACTCCCCTGGGAGGTTTCGTGTTCTTAATGTCTCAACGTGTAATTCCTACATATGGTACCTTTAATAGTATATTTTCTCTTTGACATCTCAAACTGTCTGCCATCAAGTACTTTACTGCACCCTGTATGTTTGTTTTATTTTATTGTTCGATGGTTTGGTTGTTGCAGCCATGCAACAACCCCGTACGGGGTTGCACAAACAAGTTTTGAGTTTTGGTGTTATTATTACAATCACAAAACTGAAAACTGAAAACTGAAACTGCAGCGTGCTGAGACCGACAGACCGCACAACATTTAAACACAAAGAAAACCACGCAGAAGTGAAAGACGTCCCAGACGCAGTAAAACCAGTTGATTAGGCGTTGATGAGCCTGTTGGATTCAGGCGTATCGTTCTCCTCTGAAGAAGACCACTGGTCTTACCTTTCTCTGATGAAATCCGTCAGCTCCTTGGTGGAAATTTGGCCATGCTTCATGTTGTGGTAGAGCACATCGAAGCCATTGTTTTTTTCTCCCTGCATTTCAGAGACAACACAAGGCGGAAAAACATTAGTCCCTTGGGGGGAAAAAAAGAGTTTAACAAATGGCATCGTCGCTGCCTCAGTCACAGAACATACGTTACCATGGTTACTTTTTCTGCCATCAGCATTTTCATTACTTGCATCGCCTCGAGTTGCATCTGCAGCAGCTTCTGGTCAATCGCATTTATTCTGGCCATGTTTGAGAGTAACATCTATTCAAGTGTGTCGAGCAGCGGGAGGCCGGACGAATGCGAGAACCTGGGATGAAAAGGGTCTGTTTGCTGTCGCCATGCCACCGGCGGCTGGTGTCCAGTTACACTGATGCTTTAAAAATGCTAATTTACCGCTGAATAATTCAGAGGAAAGACGAGTGCAGGGCTTGGTTTTGATCAAATGTTTCATAATCATAAATGCCTTCGGTCAAAAATGCTGCAAAATGTGAATTAATTATGAATTAATTAATAATTACTAATGTTTTATATTACTGTTTAAGATATGACTTTCGTTAAACTATTAACAGAATTTTAATAGTATTCCAACACAATTCAGTTTTACATGGTGCAGCAGTCTTTGGTTTTCTAGATCAATATGAGCCTATAAGAATAAAATATAATTTAAAAATGCAAAAGTCTGGCTGGTGTAAAGTTGCTCAAGTTTTTTTTTCTTTTTTTCCTCTAACTTGTAAAATTCCCTGATTACATGAGTCCATATCTAGACTGTCAGATGATGCACTTTCACTTTCAACATTTCTGCCTTCCATAAGTCCTCAAAAGTTGCAGGAGTCATCCCCGAGTTTTGAATTGTAGCCCTGTGACCTCCCAAAAATCAGTGGGACGTGGACGTCTCCACGTGTCCGACGTCACTCTCTTTCTTGGAAAGGCTTCACGCAAGGGGGTCAAAACGTGACTTTGCTGCCATTTCACAGTTTGGTTTGATGGACATTTTTCAAATGTTGCTCAAATGTTGCTCAAATGTTGTGCAACAGCTGTTTGTGGGAACGTGGCTAATAGAAATATTAGACCAACCTCTGGACTAAGGATAGACAGATATATCTAGCCTATACCGATATATCTAGCCTATACCGATATATCTAGCCTATACCGTATATCTAGCCTATACCGATATATCTAGCCTATATACGATATATCGCCTACCGATATATCTAGCCTATACCGATATATCGAGCCTATACCGATATACTGAGCCTATACGATATATCGGCCGGCGGATGTATTGTTCGATATTTGCGTTTTTTTTACGTTATGCATTCGCCAATGTAATTTTCCGTGGCATGATTTGCAGACAGGCATCCACAGGCAACTCTGTGTTGCCAGAAGACCCGGCAGCACATGCAGACGCGTTAACACTTTTGTATTTGAAAGTATGTGTGGTAAAGTTGAAGTTAATGTTGTTAAATTGTTACATTTTTAATTTTCAATAAATGTTTGTTTTAACTTGAGACCTTTAATATTTGTTATCTTTGTGTCATTTTTTAAAATGTAAATTGAGGGAGCAAAAGCAGTATCGGCCACATATATCGGCCCAACAAAATCGGCCATCGGCTAAGGGTGATGGAAAAAAAATCGGTATCTGCATCGGCCCTAAAAAGTCCATATCAGTCGATCTCTACTCTGGACTGACTTTTTTGGCACAGACTCTTCTCCAAAACTCTGTTTAGCCCTGGTTTCTGACATAAAAACAGTAGAGGGTTAAAAATGGCCTAGTTTCTAGAAAAATATTCCTGTGGTTGAGGTCAATATGCGACTACGATCCGAGCCCTGACTCTGCTCCAGTCCCTGTCCATTCATTACCTCCGCCAAGGAGGTTATGTTTTTGCCTGCATTTATCTGTCTGTGTTCAAGATAACTCAAAAAGTTATGGAATGGATTTGATGAAATTTTCAGGAGTTGTCAGAAATGTGAAAAGGAAGAACTGATTTCATTTTGGGTGTGATCCGGAAAGAATCCTAGATTCTGGATCACTTTCAAATTTTCGATAACATTGCGATCAATGGGGCCAAAAATTTTGTTTCTCAATATCTCTGTTAATTATTGCCCAAAATTCATGAAATTTGACTCAGGGGTTGACAATGGGAACCTCTATCAAATTTCAAAGGCTGATCCGGATCTGATCCAGAAAGCAGATTTTATCGCAATCTGTAAATCGCTATATGGGGGAATTGCTGCGCTTGGTGGAGGTCTGCGCTCTCCGAGTGCTTTTCTAGTTGTCTATTTTTTCAGTTTTCTTCAGATGTCTTATAGTCGGGATGTGCTGTGATGTTAAAGGACACAGTATCTGAGGGAACAAACAGACCATAAACATTCGCGCGGCTCGACACATTTTGCTTACGTTTGGGTAGCTGGGCTCGTGTGGAACTCGATAAGCGGTAAATAATGACGTAATTGTGATGAATCAGTGAGAGGACAGATGTGATAACTTAATTCAACAAGAACAGCACTTGTTGAACACGATAAGACAGCTCTGTCCTCTGTTACGTTACACTCCTACAAATCTGCAAGCCAAATTTGTTTCACCTCAACCCCGGATTATCTGAGGTATTTCTTATTTCCTGAAGTGATCTGCCTGTCAGCAGTTTTGTCTACAGGGTGTTACACTGAAGCTACTCCAACATGCAACTTTCACTTTGTCTTTCCACGCTGGCAGAGATGAAAGTTCAGGAGGTTTTTTGTCAGAAAGAGGCAGAGCATATTTACTGAACAAACAGGCATTTAAGGGAAGGCATCCTCCTCCAGGCTACGGCTCAGTGGCCTCTATTTTACCCCGATGAAGCCGGCTTCCTGTCACAGCAGCGCAACTATTGGAAAAAAACAGCACAAATAAAGCCGTTATTCTGACAACAACGAGCAGCGTGGCACGCAAACGTTGGATGTCGAGACTTAAAGAGGCACGATAACCGGCCAGAAGGACGACAAAACAGGGAAGTGAGGACAGCGAGAGAAAAACAGTGGGCAGGACAGACGCAGAGCACAAACAGGAAGACGGTTACGTCTGTTCGACCGGTGTGGAGTATGAAATCAATGAATACAAAGAAGAAGGAAAAACAAACAAGGGAAAATGCTGAGGGCGTTTTTGGCCTTTTATACAATACTGGGATTGATTCTGAAAAGAAAAAAAAAAACATCCTACATAGCATAAACTAAGATTTTTAACATATCACACTGAACAAATGTTAAATATGTGTATCAACTGTAAAAGAAGCATCAGAGTTGTAACTCCTTAATGAAAGTTTTTAATATTCCAGCCACATGTTGCTGAAATTCAAAAGTTCTCACACTTGGACTTAGACGACGATGCAGCTTCATACAGCCGGACGACACGGGACGACATAATGAGACGTTTGCACAAGTCAAGAGCGGTTTGTTGCAACCGATGCAGCTCCAGACAAAAAGGAAGAAGCGTTGAACGATGTCAGCTGCCCGACATTCAGTCCAGCAGAGACAGAAAATGACTCCAGGGTCACAGTGAATACCGGTGTGCGGCGTTGCATTTGATCTGTGCACGCTCCGCGCAAGGGCTGTAGCGATACACTAATCTCGCGATACGATACACGATATTCGGCTCACGATCCAATATATATCACTATTCATCTTACAATACATTTACATCATTTTCCGAAAGATTTTAAAGGGACAAAGTGATTTTGGTGACATCTTGTGAGTGTTCCAATGACTTTGTTTGAATTAATTGAACTGAAAGCATCAATTACACATTATATGGCTGACAGGCAGCTTGCTAATGCTGTACAAAATGAATAAAAGATTTGTTGAGAAAAATAGTTTGATTTATTTAAACAGTGCAAACTGTTGCTTGCAAGCTTTTAAAGGTGGGACACGGGGGTTTTGAAAGAAGCTTAGAATATCGATACCCGCGGCTGAAAAAAATCGATACTCAATACTCGATAAAATATCGATATATATCGCAGACTCGATAAAATCGTTCAGCTCTACTCCTCGTACGCCTTAGGCCAACAAGAAACAGCGGTGACGGCCCCGGTTCACTTTTTGGAGGTGAAACGGAGCTTCTGCGGAGAACGCTGGTCTCACTCATAAGCAGGGGCAAAAGCATCCAGAGGAAAAAAAAAAAATAACCAACTCAATATCAAATCCAGACTTTAGTTCGCAGCAACAAATTCCAAAACAGCAAACAGTTCTGGTATCAAAAAGTAAGTAGAAACTACACTGTCCGGCCAAAAAGAAAGTTGCCACCTGGATTTAACTAAGCAAATAGGTACGAGCCTCCTATTGGATAATTACTGCAGGTGATTATCTGTCAGCTGGCAACAAGTTATTTAACCCCAACTGGTGCAATGAGTTGTTTCTCATTTCCGGGTGTCAAAGACACATCCCGTGGTCGTGGAAAAGATGTTAGTCTGTTTGAGAAGGGTCAAATCATTGGCAGCATCAAGTAGAGAAAACATCTAAGGAGATTGCAGAAACTACCAAAATTGGGTTAAGAACTGTCCAACACTATTAAAAACTGGAAGGATAGTGGGGAACCAATCGTCTTCCAGGAGGAAATGTGGACGCAAAAAATCCTCAATGATCGTGATCGGCGATCACTTAAACGTTTTGGTGAGATCAAATCGAAGAAAACAACAGTAGAACTCAGGGCTGTTTAATAGTGACAGTAAGAACATTTCCACACAAACAATGCAAAGGGAACTCAAGGGATTGGGACTGAACAGCTGTGTAGCCTTAAGAAAACCACTAATCAGTGAGGCTAACTGGAAAAAAAAGGCTTCAATTTGCTAGGAAACATAAAGATTGGACTCTGGATCAATGGAAGAAGGTCATGTGGTCTGATGAGTCCAGATTGATCCTGTTCCAGAGTGATGGGAGCATCAGGGTAAGAAGAGAGGCAGATGAAGTGATGCTCCCATCATGCCTAGTGCCTACTGTACCAGCCTGTGGGGGCAGTGTTCTGATCTGGGGTTGCTGCAGTTGGTCAGGTCCAGGTTCAGCAACAGTATGAGCTCAAAGAATGAGGTCAGCTGACTACCTGAATATACTGAATGACCAGATTATTCCATCAATGGATTTTTTCTTCCCTGATGGCACGGCCATATTCCAAGATGACAATGCCAGGATTCACCTGGCTCAAATAGTGAAACACTGGTTCAGGGAGCATGAGTCGTCATTTTCAAACATGGATTGGCCACCAGAGTCCAAACCCGAACCCCATTGAGAATCTTTGGGATGTGCTGGAGAAGGCTTTGCGCAGCGGTTAGACTCTACCATCATCAATGAAAGATCTTGGTGAGAAATTATTGCAACAGTGGATGGAAATAAATCTGGTAACATTGCAGAAGCTTATCGAAACAATGACACAACGAATGCGTGAAGTAATCAAAGCTAAAGGCGGTCAAATGAAATATTAGAGTGTATGACCTTTTTTTTTTGCCAGGCAGAAACAATTTACATCCCTAAACAGTGATGGAGCGACAGAGGGTTCATGGAACTGGGACATAAAGCTGATAAAGTTGTTGTGAAAACTAAAGATTAACCTCACTGGAAGATCTGTGACTCTATAATCTGCTACAAGACCCTAAACACAATTTAACCTTTCCACTTCCAATCATCAAAACTTACCTTTAACGATATTCTGAAAGGGAACGAAATGAAGTGAATCGATGTTGTTTTGAATCATAAAGGAAGGAGGACGGAGGGACACCAGAATGAACAGATATATAAGCCTCTAACAGGACTTAAAGTTGTAATTCCACTTCAGCGATAGTATAAAGGTCCCTCCCTTCAGATGAAATTTTAACTTTGAGAGTGTACAAACAGTCATATATTTCAGGTCCCCGCCATCTCAACTCCATGCAATCGACTACTGAATGTTGGCAGGGAAAGTTTGTGGCCACTGCTTCCCTAAAACTGCATCAGTATGACCGTTTTAGGAAAGCAGTGGCCATGAACTCCCCTCCTCATTCTGCATCTAATTACATTAGTTTAGCCAACAGTCACCAGTCAACTGGTTACGACTGAAGGACATGTACAAAAAGTCCTTTTTTTTATACTTTTTGTATACTCGTGAAGTTAAAATGAACTTCATCTGCTGGAGCCGCATCCACACAAAGGCTTGAAATAGCAATTTATTCTGACGTCGCTACTCTAGGATAACGTTAAATCCATTATACTACACACACAATACTTTAAAAAATCACTCATTCATGTCATTTTGGTCCCTAATGACAGTTTACGCTCATCACCACTTAGTAATAGACCCAGAAGTCATTCTTTAAGCCTGGTTTACCAAACATGTTGGTGGCAAATCAGCAGAGGTTGATAGTCATTATTAGCTTGTAAATGTGGAAACTCGTCAAAGCTCCCGTTGGCTCGCTTGATGGGGGAACAACCCTTCAAACCTTAGAGTAGCAAATTAGCTTTTTAGACGAGATGTCCCTTTCACTGAAACCTCCTACCTCGGCCTAATGTGCAGGCAGTCATCCTCACATTCATTAAAGATGGGAATTTGTGGAATTTCCTTCAAGAGGCAAGAAGATTTACCTGCTGTAGGGTACTGGTACGTCTAGGATATCTGAGCAGAACACCAGACGCTCCACAGATCTGTTTGGTGTCAAAGGGTTTAAACATGCCAACTGTTTGGAGCGTTTGGAGGAATGATTATTCAAGCTCAACCAATGAGGGAAGAAGCCATTGGGTGAGGTCACCGTAAGACAAGGAATCCTAAAGGGGAAACCTGTGAAGCAAAGGGAGATGCTCACATCATGCCTTACCACTATGTCAGAAGGGAGCTTCTTTTTTAATTGCAATAGATTTTTCTTTCGCCTTCAACGTCCTCCATAGTACATATACACAATCTCTGCAACCCCCTGTGCTAATCCATTCCTTTACCAGCGTTCTTCAACTTCTCTCTTTGTCTTCTGAACGAGTCGTGGCACAAACAGAAACGTCTGTTTCCTCCTTCAGTTCAATTTGCAAACAATCAACTCGTGTTTTGCTCATCGTTACGCCTCATTTCCTGCATGTGTTTTATCCATAAAATGTGGTTTTGGAGACCAGTTGGGCGACCGAGTTGCAGTCGGATTATGTAATGCGTGACCCTCCGTGAGCGATCAATCGCACAGTTTAATTGGGGGAAATGCTTTTAGACTGAAAGCAGCGAGTTGTGCGATCGGCACAGACCAGCGATCAATCCGCTCTGTAAACTGTGAGCTTAAGCCTGAATCTCATGGGCACTACTCACTATTTTCTGTTATCTGAAGAGCCATATAGCCCAAACACCAAAGAATAGAAAAAGTAAGAAGAAAAATACTTGATACCATGAACAGAAATTAATATTTACGTGAAGTGGTCTGTCTAGTCTCCTACAAAGGAGCAGATTATGAGGAAACGTAGGTTTCTCCTGAACACAAAGACTATAGAGTTTATAGATGATACAAACTGCATGTTTAGAGCCATGTCTGTAAAACAAACTGCAGCATGAGCTACCACCCCTCCTGTGTGTGCGCACACGGCGGTATCAACAAGTCAAACCAAGGATGCATTTCAACATTGAGAGAAACTGACACCCTCAATCTGAAATACCACCTTGAAGGAGAAACCGCAGGGGTGCAGTTTATCACCGAACATCTGCTGGGCAGAGGAGGAGAGGAATTCACTCTCTTTTCAGTTGGAGTACAATGCAAGTTGCAATATCCTGTGCGGAGGGAGTAAAGTGTTTAGTGCCTGACAGGCAGTAATGTAGCCCAGGACATGGGAGGAAAATGAAAAATGTCTCCAATTTCAGACTGTTGTTTGAACTTAAGATTGCACGCAACTCTGCAATAATAGTTTTAGTTAATTTATTTACAGTTAGGTCCAGAGGGAGAGAGTTCTAATAATTTTGCCTTTATGCACCACCACAATTAACTCGGGGAGAAAAAATAAAAATAAATCAAGATGCAATCAAAGTGTAGACTTTCATATTAAATTTGAGAGGTTATCATTTGGGAATTCCAGACATTTAAAGCAAAGTACCTCCATTTTTTTAGGGGATCAAAAGTATTTGGACAAAGTGACATAGCATGTTAATGTTAATATAACCATAATTTGATACTTTGAAAAAAATCCTTTGCAGTCAACGACTGCCTGAAGTCTGGACTCCATTAAATCTTCAAATTCTGGGTTTCCTCCCTGGAGACGCTTTGCCGGGCCTTCACTGCAGACACCTTCGGTCCCTGCATGTCTGTGGGTCTTTCTCCCCTCAGTTCTGTCTTCAGGAACTGAAAGGCTCTTTTCGGTTGAGATCAGGCGACTGACTTGACAGTTGAAGAATATTCCATTTTCTTGACTTCAAAAAGTCTTGAGATGCTTTAACAGTATGTTCAGGGTCATTATAAATCAGCTTTATAGCTAGAGCTGAGTGATTTTATCGCGATATATATCAATATTTTATCGAGTATCGATTTTTTAGCCGCGGGTATCGATATTCTAAGCTTCTTTCAAAACCCCCGTGTCCCACCATTAAAAGCTTGCAAGCAAGAATTTGCACTGTTTAAATAAATGAAACTATTTTTCTCAACAAATCTTTTATTCATTTTGTCCAGCATTTGGAAGCTGCCTATCAGCCATATAATGTGTAATTGATGCTTTCAGTTCAATTAATTCAAACAAAGTCATTGGAACACTCACAAGATGCCACCAAAATCACTTTGTCCCTTTAGAATCTTTCAGAAAATGATGTAAATGTATTGTAAGATGAATATCGATATATATCGTAACGTGAGCCGAATATCATGTATCGTATGGTATCACGAGATTAGTGTATCGCTACAGCCCTAATAATGACTATTGTTTTTAAATTGAGAAAGGAGTTTGGAATTGCTACCTTCTTATGGCTCTTTATAGTTACCTACAACTATATCACACTGCTTCACAAATTCTTATATCTCTGCCATAGCCAATCACTACTGGAGTTCCCCAGGGCATTCTCCTGGGGCCCCTCTTGTTCGTTCAATGCGTTTACATGATATTAGAAGAAAAGCTTACTGCATTAGTCTGACTGAAATTGAACATCACACAGTTGGACTAACAGACCTAGATAATCCGGTTGAAATTGAGCTAATCCCTGAATGTAAATGTTAAACTGGACAGAAACTGGACGACGTACTCCATGTCGTATCATGAGCCGAATATCGTGTATCGTATCATGAGATTAATGTATCGCTACAGCCCTATTTATAGCATTTGTCTGAATGTGAGCAGAGTATAGTTCTATACACCTCATGCCTCATCTTTCTACCTTTGTCAGGACTCAGGTGATCGATAAACACTAGTAAGACAGTTCCATCGGCAGCCACGCCTGCCCAGACCATAACACTACCTTCACCATGTCTGACATATGATCTGGTACGCTTTGGATTATGAGGCATTTCTTTCCTTCCTCATACTTTTCTCTTCCAGTCATTCTGATACGAGTTTATCTTAGTTTCATCTCCCCAAAGACTCTAATTCCAGAGCATGAGAGGTTATTTTTTTTTAGATATTTCTATTCTTTCCTGTTCTTGAATGTTGCTTGTGCTTTGTTGTAAACCCTCTGTGCTTGCAGCCATGAAGGCGTCTCCTGATTACAGACTCTGACAGCGATACGCCTCTTTTCTCCAGAGTATTCTTTACTTCTGTCAACACTGTGAAGGTGTTTTTCTTCATCAAGGAAAGAAGGGTTTTGCAGTTTCAGATGTCGTCCATGGTGTGGTTCCAAGACTGTTTCACTGCGGTGCACATCATGCAGGACTTCGTCACGTAACCCATTATGTGAGATATCATTTTCAAACTAGCAACTGAAAAAGTTTTAAAATAATAAACAAAACACATAGGTTGAGGAATGTGTCTCTGCAGACCTGCCCTCCGTCTTTGTTCCGGGTGAATGTTCAGGTGAAAGCAGCGGAAAGAAGTATGTCTGCAGATTTCTGCTGAGGAATTTAGACAGAGCTGAACATAACACGCTCCCTTCACAAATACCATTAACTCCAGAGTCCACATGGGGTTTCCCTCTTTAATCTAGTCATCTATACAGCAGTCTGACAAATCCAAATGTATGCAATGTTACAAAAAAATAAAACAGAAACAGAATTTAGACAATTCTCGGTGACTCCATCTACCTGTTTACCTCACTGAGTAAAACACCCTCAGAATCGACGCCAAGCGGCTAGCGTGGCTCGCCCTGAAACTAAGCTCATTTGAATGAGCAGCTGTCATCATTTCCTCAGCTGAGGAGGAAAACATTCGGAGCCGTGAGCAAGGTATGCTAAATGTTTTGCTGTTGCCTGCAGAAAACAATCTTCAGGCACTCCTGGCATCTGAGGCGTGCTGAAAAGCCAGCGAAACACTTCCTCGTTTCAGCGGCGGGGCCGTCAAAACAAGTGTGGTAAACCTGTCGAAACTAATGAGGCTAATCGCGCTTGCTTCTCTCTTCCCGGAGGTCAGGCGTGGCCCTTTAAAGCTGTCATTTCTTCTCTCTTGTTTGACAATGGATGGATATGATTTAAGATTATGATTGGTGACTGAGACAGAGATCAGTAAGACAACACTGATCTCGCTGGTTCTTTCTTAAAATCTTAGTTTTATGCATGATATAATTTTATAACGCAAAGACAAGATGCGTATTGACATGCCAAAGTGATCACAATGGTGTCTTTCTTTTCTTCTTATATTGTCAATCACAACTGCAATACTATTTTTCTGCTTGTTGCACAGCTAAAGTTCCAAACTTTAACAATAACTATGGCTAAAAGGCCCACAGACTAGACTTGTGTTGAAGTATTAATGGACAATCAGAAATCACGGAAACCTCAAGTCCAACCGGAATCCTATAAACGAGAACAACGAGTGTTTCTGCAGCTTTCACGTCACCTTTTGTACTGCAAGCCAAACAATACTCATTTGGGTGTTTGCTGTTCACATTCCATGAAGGTGCACATGACAAACAAACGGCTAACAATGCAAGTAACTTTACAAGTTGTGACACAATGTCACGTTTTATGCACAGATCAAATAGTCGGCGTGATGACAACACCATCAGGCCTCGCTCCTTAGATGTATCGCAGCTATCACAATCAGTTCATAAATAAAAACAAACAGCAAGACACAGATGCTGAGCTCTACTAATCATAAACACGTATGATCTAGAAAACCAGTGATCTAAATTGACAAGATCACAGGATGTGACATCAAGAGCTAGCTTGTGGAGTAAATGACAGAGATCCATCTTCTACAACTTGTAAAGTCACTGATCTTGCTGGGATGTATGTTTGTGAAAGATCAAACAGGAAGAGTAAAGACAAAAGACAGCAATCACCACAGGAAAAATTTTATATTTAAAACACAACCAAAAGTAATAATGAATATGTTGTTTTTAAATTGAGAAAAGAGTTTGGAATTGCTACCGATTCTTATGGCTCTTTATAGTTACCAACAATTATATCGCACTGCTTCACAAACTCTTATATCTCTGCCATAGCCAATCAATACTGGAGTTCCCCAGGACAGTCTCCTGGGGCCCCTCATGTTCATTCAATGTATTACATGATACATGATATTAGAAGAAAAGCTTACTGCATTAGTCTGACTGAAATTGAACATCACAAAGTTGGACTAACAGACCTAGATAATCCGGTTGAAGTTGAGCTAATCCCTGAATGTAAATGTTAAACTGGACAGAAACTGGACTATGTACTCTATGTGTGCCCCACAGTTCCTGCTCTGGCTTTGATGCAGAAGCCCATACAGAGAAGAAGAAAAAAAATAAACATACAGGACTTACACAGAGTTATAAGTCTGTCAAGTTCACCACTGTTCCAATTTTCTGCTGCCAACTAAACCCACTATTTAACTGTTGTGTTGGTGTCCGGTATAGTAATTTTACAAGAAAATCTCAATAATAACAAGCTCAAAGCAGGTATTTTGTCACCAATCGTGCCAAACGCTGATACACTTTGGTTGGTAAATTGATTCCCCTCACATACATGTATTTTGGGACAAAGAAAGCAGCCCAGTTTAGTCGATCTCCGACTGTAGCTCAACTAGACTGTGCATGTAAACATAGTGAATACCTACTTCTTTCCTCTTGGTTATATTTTCCTTAAGTTTAATGATCAATCCCACTGCTATGTGGATGACACCCAGCACTACTTCTCCAAACCTCCAGCCAGCAACCTTTCTAACTGCCCACAATGGGATTAAGAGCTGGTTCTACAAGGCCTCATCAACAAAAACCTTCAATGGTTCCCAGTCAAATGTCAATCAGATTCAAGATTCTGCTCCTAAACTTCAAAGCACTCACTCTGATTATTCCTGCACATTAACACATCCACCTATAATCTCAGTTCAGCGTCTACCTCATTGTAACTCTTGTCTGCTTGGCCACCGCTGGAGTCACGGCCTTCAGCCGCCCTACCCCCTACCCATCTACGAAACACCCTCCCTCCCACCAGGCATCCAAGATTTTGACTCCCTCTTTTCAAGGTCTGCCTTAAACACATTTATTTAAAGTGACACATAGAGACTTTTCCAATACAGTACTTACTTACTTACGTACTATACTACTAAAATTAATTGGAAGATGCTAAGCGATAACCAATAGCAGAGCAGCTCGGACGCACCGCTTTCAAACCGAGATACAGACCTGACAAGTATGTTTACATTCGGTAAACTGGGAGTTGCGAGTAGCAGCGCATACTGTATTTTTGCCTTACATATTTTGAAATTTCTTTCGTAACAAGAGGCAATATTTTCCTGTTGAGGCATTTCGCAACCTGAAAATTTCGTATGTAGAGACATTCGTAAGTAGAGGTACCAAAGTATTTAGCTCTGAGACTCCCCCAATTGGCACAGCACAGATCTTGTCTCTTTTAGGACTCCATCCTTAGACTTATTCTTGTCTGAACTATTGCTTGGTCACTTTCGTTTCTTCTTCCTTGCTTCCTCCGTTATGACTTTCATGAGTCTCGGAGTTTCCTCTACCACGATGTCCACTGTAGTTCAGTGAGCGAGCTTGACCTTATAGTTGATATGCGACATAGCACCGTTGACTTATACGCAGCTAGCACAGCAGGTGAACAGGACAGAGATCAAAAGTTACTACAAGAGCTTGACTTCCTAAAACTAATCAAATACTCCTTCAAATCAAATTGAAATGAAGACTTTAAACATGGGGGCAGCACGGTGGCTTAGTGATTAGCACTGTTGCCTCACAGCTAGAAGGTTTCTGGTTTGAACCTCAGCAGGGGCCTTTCTGTGTGGAGTTTGCATGGTCTCCCCGTGCTTGCGTGGGTTTCCTCCGGGTACTCCGGGTTCCTCCCACAGTCCAAAGACATGCATGTCAGGTTGATTGGTGGTTCTAAATTGCCCGTAGAAGTGAGTGTGAGTGGTTGTTTGTCTGCATGTGGCCCTGCGATGCGACCTGTCCAGGGTGTACCCCTGTCCTTCGCCCCTAGACAGCTGGGATAGGCTCCAGCAGATCCCCGTGACCCTCCGGAGGATGAAACGGGTATAGATAATGGATGGACTTGAAAGATGAAATAATCAGTTGTGCCACTTTAAACTTGGATATTCAAGCTAATCTCACACCTAAACCACCTAAAACCCCCAGTTTTAGTCTCTACAGTGACCTTGAATATCTTGTAAGTCTTGAAAATACATAGTACTATTATTACCATCATCATCAATATTATACACATCATCACTGTCCAACTTTTTTTTTGGCTCCAGTCTGCCTAAAGTTCCTGCGCTGAGACTGAGACTTGCACAGTGAATTGTGTTTACCTATTAGACCACAAACAAAATTACAGACACCAGGGAAAGAAAAGGCCGCCCTGTTGGCTGTATCAACACTGTTTGCTTATCTCACTGCCATCTTATTTTCCCATGACATTCTGCAGACTGTACATTAAACATGAGCTGCGAGTTTAATATGCTAGAGACAACGAGCTGGCGCGCCGGTCCGCATTTCAGACCCCTTCACAGATGTCACACATACTGAACTGATGTTACACAAAGAAGAAAAAGGGAAACGAGACCGGGCTTATAAATGTGTCCAGTAAGCGGAAACGCTGTAGCCTGCGACCAGTCAAGTGCTGCAGGTTTGACAGACAAATAACATCGCTGCACAATGTCTGGCTGGTAGTTCCGAAAAAAAAAAAAAAAAAAAAAAACTTGTTTTTTCAGCTGAGGGGGGATATTTTTTTGACATCACAGAGTCGAGCCAAGATCACAAACTAGGAAAAAAGCCAACAAAAATGTCTAAAAAGACCGTGTTAAAAGAGCATGGGATAGAGAAAAATCTGTGAGTCTCAGTCTCCTTCGCAAAAAAAAATACAAAAATCTGACAGACTAATGCGCGTGACTGTGCATCTGCTTGTGGTGGAGCTTTGTAGTCGGGTCAAAAGGGAAATGGGTGCATCCTCTTATGCTAATTATGTGCGTTTGCCCTGCATGTTAAACACACAGCTGATCGCTACCATCACTGGATTCTCAGTCCAGGGCACAAAGAGCAGATTGAAGAATCAGGAGCTCTCAACTTTTCCATTCAGTTAATGATGGAGTCTCTGTTAGAAAAAAACAACATTACAGAATAAAACCGCTGCACCGTCTAATCGCTTAAGATGATGTAGATGTTAATGTACAATATATCAGGCGGTAGACCCGAAGAGGCGGCAAGGTAATCATCAGAAAGGGTGATAACCTCCATAAAAACGGTTCGTTCTGGCAGGCAGTTTGCTGTTCTTGAGCATTCGTGTGTGGGTTAACACAGTGCCAGCGAGGAGGAAAGACATCAGCGATGATCTTTGAGAAGCAACTGCTTCTGTTCAGTAAAGCACCTGAACCCACTGAGTTTGCACAAAGACGGTACATACGCTGTCAATAAAACATCGAGATTACAAAGAATTCTCGGTGGGTACTTTCATGAATAAATGGGTTTTTACTGTCCATTCATTTTCTTTTTGACTTAATAGGAAAAGAGGTAAATGCTTTTGAAGACTGAAGTTTAAAGTTCACATATATATAAAGTAAAGGAACCTCCCCTAGTGGCGGTATGACCAAAAAATTATATCACGGTATTTTTCAAAATTATATCAGTTTTACGGTATATCACTGTATTTTTTTTTAAGGCACAACTGGGTGTTAACCACATTTTCTAAATCATTTAGAAAGGAATTGCTG